>JAQBSW010003777.1:0-77891 GCA_029291075.1 Eudiplozoon nipponicum
AATATATAGCGTGTTGAATTATATATAAATGGATGTTTTATAAGAAGTGAGTATATATATATATATAATTATAAATAAGTAAATAAATAAAATTTAAATAAATATAAAATAATACTAATTTATTATATAGGTATATACATGATTTCGACACAGATATTTTAATGGAGAAACTAATTTATATAGGATATGAGTATTAATGTGTATTTGGTTGAGAGCCGATTTCGTTAGTGTAGACTCCGTATTCGGTCTTGTCAAAACGATAATAATACTATATATTCTGTCAACAGTTTTATTAACCTCTCTCTCGGTCTATAACCGATTGCAAGCTGGATGGAATTAGGTAAACTGGGGCATGTGACGATTACTGCAATATTGAAATAAAAATTTTGTTGTTGTAGAGATCATTGATAGGCGAGTATGTGTGCTTATAGTTATTCAATGAAATGTCACTTTAGTAAAATACATATGTTTATAGGTGGTTGTGTGCGCGGACGGGGACAAGGATAAGTTTTTGTATACATTTGAGTAATAGAGGCTAGGTATGAAGACCGGATATTAGGAAGACAATTAAAAAAATACATTTGGAAATAAAATAAATATATATCTGTCTTGAATGAGGATACCACATTTGCCAAAAGTTTTGTTTTATTCCTGTGCGTATTGTGTCAACCCTGAAGATGAGACTGGAAATTCGATCTCGAAAATTCGGAAAAAGAACAATGGAAAATCTTGTTCCAACGTCATTTTCAGACAATCAGCTAATGGAAGGCATAAAAATGAAGGGACAAGTGAGAACCCATCAGCTGATCAAAATTCAAGATATGTACCGATCTAAAAGTGCTATCAATATTTGTTAAAAAGTTATATATATATATATATATATATATATATATATATATATATATATATATATATATTGTAGGGGAACCTTTTATTATTTGTTATAACTGTATTGCTACTATGTCACGGTAATCAAAATTCAAAAATGATAAAACTCAAACCTTGACTGTCATATACTGTATTCTATTTAAGGCCGGGAACTGTAATGTATACAATGGTGTATGAGGTACTGTGCACGTAGAAACAAATTAGTTCAAATATGGAGCAGCAAGTTACTTAGATGGATGGAGAGTGAATGTCATAGCGACGCTTATGTGAAAGATTAAAGAGAGAAAGGTAGAGATAGTATGGACAACTTACGCTTTTCAAAAAACTAATCGTAAGCACAATGCGAAGTTAATCAAAATTGGGAATTGTGATCAATCGGATCTTTGTGAAACTGTCCATGCACAGTTATTACCCGCGTACGCAAAACGCGGCATTGGAATATATGAAGCTAACACTCCGCAAAAAAAATTCAAAAAATCTTACATACAAGTTTGGCTTGAGAGGAGATTTTAACAACAGATTTTTTTCAAAATAGTGCATAAAAATATTAGCAACCGGGACTGATAGTGGTTGTCCCATAGGGACACCTTTAACTTGTTTATAAAATTCATTTCTGAACCTAAAGTAGATGGAGGACATACAAATATTTAAGATTTCCATAATACTACTTAACATCATTTTACTACCTTCTATTATCTCTGGGAACTCTGTTAAACAACGCTTCACACTTTCTAATGCTGCTTGTACCGGGACATTAGTATACATCGATACAACGTCCAGGCTAGCCATTCTATCATTATCATTCAAATTATATCTACTAATAATGTCAATAAAATGATATGTATTCTTTAAAGTATAATCTAAGAAATAAGTATATTTTCTAATTCTGTTGCATAGAAATTTAGACAATCTATAAGTTGGTGAGTTTTGTACATTAACGATTAATCTAAGTGGATTCCCCTGTTTATGAATCTTCACTAGACCATAAACTCTCGGAGGGACTGTGTCACGTTGTATTAATGAATTCCCAAGTCCTGGTTCTAATTCCTTCGACTCAATCATTCTATTAATTATAGTCTTAACTTGTCCTTGTAACTTATCAGATGGATCTTTATTTATTTTATTATAAACCTCGAAATTATTTAATTGTTCATACACTTTCAATTCATAATCTGACCGGTTCATTAGTACCGTTGCACCACCTTTATCCGCCTTAAGGCATATTACTTTATTGGATAATAATTCTGCTCTTAAGCGTTTCAGATCATAACTCTGCTTGCATCTCACATCTTTATGCTCTAACACCGCTTTGGACACATCCAATTCAAACCTAGTCTTATCTTTGTCTGGGAGGAACTTGGCAATCTTTACTGTTTTTGTAATTATCTCATTCCTAGGTACGTAATCAATAGGCAACGCAGTATTAAGTCCAAGATTAAGAATTTGTTTTTGGTCTTCCTTGAGATCCATTTTCGATAAATTAACTAAACGTTTGGACATGACCCCATCAATTATCTTATTTCTCAAAGGGAAATTAATTCCCAAGTTTGCTAGTTTTTTTCATGCCGTTGTAATCTCGCGAGTAATATGGATCTTATTTTAGTCTTCTCTCTAATCATTTCAAATTTATAAAGGTGTTACGATATTATATTTAGATATATATGTATATAGGTATAATGAATTATTTTAGTCATATGAGCATATATTCTTATGCAATTATTTCTAAGAGTTGATTAACCTCGCATTGTGCTTACGTTTAGTTTTGAAAACCGTTAGTTGTCCATATTATCTCTACCTTTCTCTCTTTAATCTTTCACCTAAGCGTCGCTATGACATTCACTCTCCTTCCATCTAAGTAACTTGCTGCTCCATATTTGAAATAACTTGTTACTATGTGCGCAATACCTCATACACCATTGTATACATTAGAGCTCCCGGCTTTAAATAAAATACAGTATATGACAGTCAAAGTTTTGGTTTTATCATTTTTGAATTTTGATTACCGTGACATATTAGCAATACAGTTATAACAAATAATAATAAGGTTCGATACTGTCTCTCTCCCCTACAATATTCTGCATACGAGATGAGATTATGTATACCGGGAATTTGAGATAGCTGAGATAACAATTGGTCTGCTAATTACAAATAGTTATATATTGAGTTTAGAATCGGCTACATATACAAGGGCCATAGTATTGGTATTGTTTATAGATTCGGTATATATATTACATCGAATGATTTTGCGTTCATGTCGCATTGTCGAGACTTTATTTTATGTTAGATTTACTACTACAGGTTTAAACATACGGGAAATTCTAAATAGTACTTGAGGAGTTTCTAATCAGGACGAAACCGGTCTACTTTACGAATTACCTTTTTTACACCATGCAATGCTTAGTTTTTACTGAGTAAAATATGTATGCAATGAGAATGGTTTTACATCCAGATTGCACCCTTGATTTAAATCTGTGATCTCCGCCCGCTCTCCTAATGCGCGTTTAAGTCTATTTTCTCTAAATGCTTGAAGTTATGTTATTCAATGTTTTAGTTTATATCAATTATTTTTACGAAATGGTTGCAATATTACTCATTGGTCGATTTATTGAAATTTCAATCAATATCATATTGTTTGCCACATTCATAATAATTTAATCATAAATTCGCCCTACTTTGCATTATAAGAACACATTACCAAGAAGTATACATATATATATTTATATAATGCAAAACGCTGGAAAGTATTCAATTCAAAGGTAATACTTCTAAAAAATTTTATAAAAACCAATTAGTGCTTTCTATCATATGTAAAAGGAAAAAATGCTGATTTTAATAAATTAATTCCTTGCAAATACCAATGAAAAGCGCTAACAACAATTTTTCCAAATAAACAAATAATTAACTGCAAAACGTACGAAATTTTTTACCCGATTTGAAAAAATACATTGTTAGATTAAATAGAATGCCCAGCTTCTATTTAATCAAGGCATTTCAAAATGGACATCGTAATGTAAATGTTAAGATTGGTAAATTCAAATAATTAAGAAAAATAAACATCGGCTGTCAAACAGATTTAAGGAATCACTTAGAAGCACTTTCGGTGCACAATACCAGGTCCAGATTCATCATATTCCTGCTTAGAGATCCACATCTGCTGGAATGTAGAGAGTGATGCAAGAATCGAACCACCGATCCAGACAGAATACTTTCGCTCAGGTGGAGCCACAATCTTAATCTTCATTGTCGCCGGAGCCAAAGCGGTGATCTCCTTTTGCATTCGATCGGCAATACCTGGGTACATACTGGTACCTCCAGACATGACTGTGTTGGCGTAGAGATCTTTACGGATGTCTACGTCGCACTTCATGATTGAGTTGAACGTGGTCTCGTGGATGCCGGCAGACTCCATTCCGATGAAGGCCGGTTGGAAGAGTGTCTCAGGGCAACGGAAGCGCTCGTTACCGATGGTGATGACCTGACCATCTGGCAGTTCGTAGCTCTTCTCCAGAGATGAGCTGGATGCAGCAGTTGCCATTTCCTGTTCAAAGTCTAGCGCTACATAGCAAAGCTTCTCCTTAATATCACGAACGATTTCCCGCTCAGCTGTGGTCACAAAACTGTAACCGCGCTCGGTTAGGATCTTCATAAGATAATCAGTGAGATCTCGACCGGCCAAATCGAGACGCAAAATGGCGTGTGGTAGAGCATAACCTTCATAAATAGGCACAGTATGTGAAACGCCATCACCAGTGTCGAGCACAATACCAGTTGTTCGACCCGATGCGTATAGTGAAAGCACTGCCTGAATCCCCACGTACATGGCCGGGGTGTTGAATGTCTCGAACATAATTTGTGTCATCTTCTCACGATTGGCCTTTGGATTCAACGGGGCCTCGGTTAGCAGGACAGGATGTTCTTCCGGGGCGACGCGCAACTCATTGTAGAAGGTGTGATGCCAAATCTTCTCCATGTCATCCCAGTTAGTCACGATGCCGTGTTCAATCGGATACTTTAGTGTGAGTATGCCACGTTTCGACTGGGCTTCATCACCAACATAGCTGTCTTTCTGGCCCATACCCACCATTACACCCTAAAATTCCGAATATACAAAAAAGAATTAAGCTTAAACTCTCATTAGTTTAAATGAACATTCGTAGATGCTTAAAATTAACTGCATTCTTAATTCTTCGTACTCCACGCGCCTTGCTCAATGGATCTTATTTTTTCACGAACACATGGAACATTAAGTTTTAACTGAGTAGGAAAATATAAACAGAAGCTTCGCAAGATATAGAATGAGTATATCCTGATAGTATCGGCAAGGTCTACGCTGACATCGCAGGAAATTTCCATGGCAAAGGGCCAATTAATGCTTATAGACAGGTTTGCTGCTTCCATTTTAGATGATGACAATGTAAAATAAACATGAATAAGTGAAAAATTTTCATCTTGCAAATCTCTACTAAGTGGTTATACTTGATGCTGCGAGATTTTGACTAAAGAATACACTCGGAATTAAGTTTCGATGTCTTTCGAGGAAAATGTAGACAGTGAAAATAGTCTCTCTGTTATGGATAACTGTCAGTGGCTCATTTCCTTTTTAAGCTTTTAGAGCTATATTAATTATGACGTAGTTTTCGCCCACTTTTCGTTTTAAATGACATGTAATAGGCATTGAATACCTAGTGGCAAATTATTTCCAATGGTACAAGAAGATGCCGAAGTCAGTATAAACAAAGTCGTTTGTAGGAGCCGACACTACGTTTTTACTCACCATATATATATATATATATATATATATATATATATATATATATATATATATATATATATCAATAATCCTCGGGAAGGTTGGACATTGCACCTTACCTACATATTTAACAAAATATATAGTTTTACGGGGGAGTGTCAGCTCCTACTGACTAGTCGCCAGTACATACGTAAGTCAAGTGTAATTAAGAAATATATTTTGTTCATGCTGATTTTTGTATGTCCTTCTGGCAAACAATGTATAACACGCAATTGCATATACATTAGATATTAATGACAAAGTATGTAAAAATTACAGATTTTCATCCGAAGATAGCTTATTGAACTTAGAAGTGAGCCCTTTACAGAAAATGCACCTAATGAATCTCTCTACTGGAAATGCCTTTTCTACACTATACAATTCTTAGTTTATACTGACATATGAAAATTAATGGTTCAGGTGCTTATATCAAGAGCGCAACCTTGATTATAATATTGATCGGGTTGACTCATTTTTACTTCAACTGGAAATGCGGTTCTATCACATCTTTGTTTACTGGCGACGTTTCGGTGCCTACTTTCCAGCACCATCATCAGGCAACACAACACTGATCACAATAGCAGATTTAAGCAAATGTGTTAACCTCGTTCCAAAACCATTCTATTTATATATATTTGACTCAACACTATTTTAATCATAGAATTTGTCTCAGTAATTCTATGATTAAAATAGTGTTGAGTCAAATATATATAAATAGAATGGTTTTGGAACGAGGTTACCACATTTGCTTAAATCTGTCATTGTGATCAGTGTTGTGTTTCCTGATGATGGTGCTGGAAAGTAGGCACCGAAACGTCGCCAGTAAACAAAGATGTGATAGAACCGCATTTCCAGTTGAAGTAAAAATGAGTCAACCCGATCATAGACAAAACAAAATTGGAAATGTTGATAAATCGGATCTTTGTGTAACTGCCCGTGTACAGCTATTACCCGCGCACGCAAGACGCGACATTGATAGCCTGAATGCTTACACACCGAAAAATATTGAGTTAAAAAATTACTTGATTATAATAATTATTATCACCGCTCGCGCAACCAATGTTCGCTTTATTTAATATGTATGACAACTAATTTGTGCAGAAATAAATTTAAAAGGCGATTCTAAAGCAAACTAAATTGAACGCCAGTCTGGTGCTGGAGTCAAGGCAAATATGGCATATGCGTTACCTGATGTCGTGGTCGGCCAACGATAGACGGAAACACTGCGCGCGGCGCGTCATCTCCAGCAAAACCGGCTTTGCACATGCCGGAGCCGTTGTCCACTACTAGAGCTTGAACCTCGTCATCTCCCATGATAATGGATTTGTATCTGGATTAGTTGAAATAAATTCCACGACAAAACACTGACAATGGCAGCAGAATAGTATTTTTGACTGGTTAGAGCCGTTCGTTTTATTCGATAAATTGGGCGACCTTAATCTAGCAGGCATTTTTTTATGCATTAACCTCGTCCAATCAATTGCTTTATAATTTCATCTCTAAAACACACACCAGAAATATGTATTAACGCACAAATGAACACGCACACACACGAACACACACACACATGAACACACACACACGAACACTCACGACAGCAGAAACATTCCATGCACATAAACAGTATAAGCTTCGATTTTATAAAATGTCGGTAATTCCATTTAATTTCACATGTATTTTGCCTTCGAGGATGTGAAATTAACTGTTATCGTGTGTATATATGCTTGTCTGCATCACTGTTATGCATAATATAAAATCAGCACACTGATTGAGGCTGTAATGACGAAAATGTCCATATAAGGCTATGCGAAAAATTTCTTATGATTTAGCTAGTAAATGTACCGGCTTACGTGTCAATAATTTAGTTTTACTTGTTGTTTAGTTTTACTGTGTTGTGCACAAAAAGGATAGAGGACTTATCTGTGTAAATATGAATCTATACTTAAGTGTTTGTCAAATTCGACTGAGTCATTCCCATAGCCAAACATCAAGTCAATCATTCTGACAGTCAGTAAATAGCTTATAAGAAGGCCGGTAGTCAGTTAGTCTGTTTGACTACTTAGACTGCCTTTAAAATGTTTCCCCGTGTCTAAGTCATATAATGATGTTCTTGCCGAATTACAGTTAAAATTTTTAACGCTGTCGACAAGAGGTATAATATGCGGACAACTCACTATAAAAAAGTCGAGTTTGCATGATTCGTGTAAACTAAAATAAAATATGACTTTTGCCATTCTAAATATAAGAAAACCAGCCTCAGTTACTAAACAAAACCGCTAGTGACAGATAGAAACGGGATTAGTCTTTAATGCAAGTTTAAAATTTGATTTTAATAAGTCAATGCAATAACGTTCATTAATTGAACTAGTAAATGGAAAGTAACCAAAAAATGAATTTTTTACATGATTTTACCAACAGTTTTATTGCTATGCGTAAAGTGATGTACGCGTGTTTTCGATTTCCTTGAGGACAAGCTTAGTGGAAGTCTGATACACAAGGCAGTTGTCCTACAAAAATTAAACTAAGAAGCCTTTACTAACAGTTCATGCCGGTTACGTATCCTTGAATTCAACAGTCTTCCTTGGGAAACGAATGCATGAACATGCAAACACAAACATGCACTTATCTGAATGAAGTTTGCGAGCCTGGTAACAACACCAAATATATTGTATCTATTCGGTCACACAACATAGCAAAACTACAGTCAGTCGCATAACAGAAAATTGACTAACGTTGTTCAGACCACCATACATATTTAAGCTATATGAAAACAGATACATGGCCCGTATTCCTAGTAGCCCCGTCTACCTTGTATTTGATTTAGAGTGTAATTACTGTCAGCTAGATTTAGTCTTAATTGACATGGCTTAGCTTTAGCAGACATCAGCCAGTCCAACCTAAATAATGCTCTCATAGGCTATTGTATATAACTGCATAATCAACTTTGGATTATACGTCTGCAGGTAGGGGAACCGTGTGTATTTATTTGCCATGCTTCTTGTTGTTAACACAATACACGATTTTGTATTTGATATCCAAGATGACTGCATATTGAATTGGTCTGTTTTTTACGGCGCATTCCCTTTCTGAGATTTGGTGGGGTTTCATTGTTTTCTGTTATTTATATATCATGTACGCTTAAATAAATCTTTCTGAATATACCCGTTTTCTATCGAAGTTAATTTGAGCAACAATAACTTGGGTTTGAAATACTTCTAATTAGATTCGATTTATTCTGTTAGGAAACTGGGAAAACACAGCGATAACTAATTTGCTATTATTATAATCAAGGTTGCGGTCTTGATATAAACACCTGACCCTTTAATTACTTACATATGTCAGTATAAACTAAGAATTGTATAGTGTAGAAAAGGCAATTCATCCAGTAGACCGGTTTCGTCCTTATTGGGAACTCATCAAGTACTTGCCAGAATTTGCCGCGGACAGGATACGAACCTGGGAACGTCTGCTTCGGAATCTGGTGCTCTAACCACTGAGCTATCCTGCCGCACACTACACTACACACAATTTTCAGTTATATACTAACTAATGTAACTTGGTTAGTCAATTTTTTTCCTTTAGGTGGAGCTCATATGGCATCCATTTAGACCCAAAGTTCCAACTAACCATGCCCAATCTGTCATTACTGAACAGACACCACATTACATGGGGAAGTGGTATTGAAATGAACATTTATGTAATTAAACGAACATTGGTTGCGCGGGTGGTGATAACAATTATTATAATCAAGGTTGCGGTCTTAGTTTATACTGATAATTGCCTAATCTGCACTATACATTTCTTAGTTTATACTGACATATGTAAGTAATTAATGGGTCAGGTGTTTATATCAAGACCGCAACCTTGATTATAATAATTGTTATCACCACCCGCGCAACCAATGTTCGTTTAATTAATTTGCTATTCATTCTGTATCTTCTTTCGTACTTCAAACTGTCATCTTCTTATCACCATATACCCAGGTCGACGGTATATTAGCCTAAAGGTGTTACACACTCAAGTAAACTGAATATGATCATCCACGCGATCTAAATATTCAATCTTCATAAATAGCTTTAAGTAATTTTTAATGAAACTGTTCGAGATTACTCAATTATTCCTGACTGCAGTTTTTATATATTTAACTGCCAGTAGACTCCATAACGAAATACACACCAACAAACTATTTGCGTGCAATGTCGACATTTGTATTTGAATTAATTATTCTAAGAACATTTGTTGAGGAGGATTTTAATGAGTTTTGGACATAGGAGATGGTGGGTGGTGAATGTCAATCAGTTCAATACAGAAATCGATATTTCTGTCAACCGGGATGTTTTGACCCCGAAAGACATAATCTTCCTATTCTTTTCACTTTGAAATTAACCTTATTCAGGCAATTTATAGTCACTTTTTAATCAAATTTGCGAACTGGATATAAACACCTGATCCATTAAGTACACACATTTGTCAGTATGAACTAAGTATTGTATAGAGTGGAAAAGGCAATTAATCCTGTAGACCAGTTTCGACCTTATTGGTAACTCATCATGTAATGCCCAGAATTTGCCACGGACAGGGCTTGAACCTGGGTACGTCTGCTTCGGAATCTGGTACTTTGACTACTGAGCCACCCTGCATCATACTACACACAATTTTCATTCGTATACTAACTAAAGTTTCGTTGTTATCCTTTTCTTTAGGCAGAGTATATAAAGCATCCCATTAGCCCTAAAGTTCCAACTAACAATCCAGAATTTGTTATTATAGAAAAGATACCAAGTTACATGGGGAAGTGGTATTGAAATGAACATTTGTACAATTTAACGACAATTGGTTGCGCGGGTGGTGATAAAAGTTACATTTTAATCATGTTTGTGATCTTGATATAATTGTCTGACTTAGTAAGTACATAAATTTGACAGTATAAACTATGTATTGTATAGAGTGGTAAAGGTAATTCATCCAGTAGACCGGTTTCGTTCTTACTGGGAACTCATCACGTACTGTCCAGAATTGGCCGCGGGATGGGCTTGAACCTTGGGCATGTCTGCTTAGGAATGTGGTGCTCTATCCACTGAGCCACACTTAATTAATAGAGTCGTTAACACATTTTATTGACATATTAATTTGTATCGACTGTTGGATTGTGTATAGTTAGCCAGATATATTTTTTTGTATTTGAATCATTGAAATAATTTATTCTTTCAGCTAAGAAAAATTTTTCCAATCCAATTTCTGCAACTTTGTCAGAGCATACATTCTGGCCACGCTTATACCATTTGTTTTAGGTTGTTTCATAATACGTATAAAGTTAAATACTGTTTGTTGCGAAGAGCTAATATATATGCAAGTATGTATTAGGTTTTGCGAACCCAGTAACAAATTAGTTCAGTTGTGACCAGAAGGATAAACCAAAGGCAGCATGAACGGGAAGTATAATCTCATACACATTCGTTTCGTGCTTACTGGCGACTCATCAGTAGGAGCCCGTATTACGACCTTTAACCAGTATATATTTGGGTGAAGAATGTGGGATAGTAGGACGGTACAATCTACTAGATGAATATGTAAACCTGTAGTAGTGAAGCTAACATTATATAAAGTCTTCTACAATGCGACTTCAACGCTAACTCACACTATATAATATATATACCGAGTCTGTAACGATTACTAACACTATGGCTATTGTGCCAGTAACCGATACCAACATTATAGTACCGAAAAGGTACAGACTCGGTATATATATTATATAGTGTGAGTTAGCATTGAAGTCGCATTGTCGTTGACTTTAGATTATGTTAGCTTCACTATTACAGGTTTACATTAATCTATGAGTTGTACCGTCCATATTCCACATTCTTCACCAAATATATAGTGGTTAAGGACGAATACCGGCTCCTACTGATGAGTCGCTAAGCACGAAACGAATGTGCATGAGATTATACTTTCCGTTCGTGCTGCCTTTGGTTTATCCTTCTGGTCACAACTGAACTGATTTGTTACTAGTACCCTTTCCATGTGCAAAAATAAAAATAAATTTTATCCGATGCAAATACCGCTTCTTTTTCAGTTTCTTCTCTAATATCTACAAATGAACATCCCTTTATATATAAATTGAAAAGCAAAATATAATACAAAGATAAGGGAACAACCATACAATTGCTTGCGTCACCTCCAGTTCAAGATCAATGCCTGAACATGCTTCTTCCGCTTGCACAATTCTAACTGAAATCTTTTTATTAGGTGTTGCACGCCTAGTAACAAACTAGTTCAATTATTATTATCAAATTTGCGGTCTTGATATAAACACCTGACCCATTAATTACTTACATATGTCAGTATAAACTAAGAATTGTATAGTGTAGAAAAGGCAATTCATCCAGTAGACCGGTTTCGTCCTTATTGGGAACTCATCATGTACTGGCCAGAATTTGCCGCGGACAGGACTCGAACCTGGGCACGTCTGCTTCGGAATCTGGTGCTCTAACCACTGAGCTATCCTGCCGCACACTACACTGCACACAATTTTCAGTTATATACTAACTAATGTAACCTGGTTAGTCTATTTTTCCTTTAGGTGGAGCTCGTATGGCATCCATTTAGACCCAAAGTTCCAACTAACCATTCACAATCTGTCATTAATGAACAGACACCACACTACATGGGTAAGTGGTATTGAAATGAACATTTTTATAATTAAACGAGTCCTGTCCGCGGCAAAATCAGTGGTTAGAGCACCAGATTCCGTAGCAGACGTGCCCAGGTTCGAGTCCTGTCCGCGGCAAATTCTGGCCAGTACATGATGAGTTCTCAATAAGGACGAAACCGGTCTACTGGAGGAATTGCCTTTTCTACACTATACAATTCTTAGTTTATACTGACATATGTAAGTAATTAATGGGTCAGGTGTTTATATCAAGACCGCAAACTTGATAATAATAATTGTTATCACCACCCGCGCAACCAATGCTCGTTTAATTATATAGTTCAATTATGACCAGAAGGATAACCCAAAGACGACATGAATGAAGTGTATGATCTCATGCACATTCGTTTCGTGCTTACTGGCGACTCATCAGTAGGAGCCGGTATTACGCCCTTTAACCACTATATATTTGGTAGAAGAATGTGGAATAATAGGACGGTACAATCGTCCTATTATTCCACATTCTTCTACCAAATATATAGTGGTTAAAGGGCGTAATACCGGCTCCTACTGATGAGTCGCCAGTAAGCACGAAACGAATGTGCATGAGATTATACTTTCCGTTCATGCTGCCTTTGGTTTATCCTTCTGGTCACAACTGAACTAATTTGTTACTAGGTTCGCAAAACCTAATAAATAGCTAAATTGTGGGAACATTTACATTTAAACGCATAAATAAAACCACATAGCGCATACACGTCTGCGATTGTGCCAAACTTTTTAGAAACCTTGCAGGCAGATTCACCAGGTGAAATTTCTTTGAGAAACTGGATAAATTTAAATTGCCCGATCTTCGTTTTGACTAACGCAGTAAATAAAAGTTAAATACTGCTTGTTGCGGAGAACTAATATATATGCAAGTATGTATTAGGTTTTGTGAACCTAGTAACAAATTAGTTCAGTTGTGACCAGAAGGATAAACCAAAGGCAGCATGAACGGAAAGTATAATCTCATGTACAATCGTTTCGTGCTTACCGGCGACTCATCAGTAGGAGCCGGTATTACGCCCTTTAACCACTAACGCAGTAAATAATCCTGTCATTATCTTTTTTGAATTGCCTTTATCGGCAGCCTTCTTTAATTGGTCCATCCTCATCTTTTTTACAAAACAAATTAATGAAGCAAGCCTACTTGCCTCACGTGTTGTTTCTTCTTTTGAGTGTATTTATGATAGCATTTGACGGCGTTGTATTTATAATTCCATGGAAAATGTTCCATATATGAAAAAAATTGCAAAACTGGATTAATCGAAATTACCTGATTTGCATAATGTCAATACGCAGATCGAGTAATTCTCACCAGATATTTTCTATAAGATATCAAATTTAAAAGAGAAATGTGTTAGCAAATAATGAAGCGCTGTGTACAAACGAATTGCAGCCTGACTTGTGAAAGCACAAATATCTTGTTCTGGTATTGAGCCTGCATTGAAAAAGATTCTCGCAAAAGATTCGACGATCTCCTATTACGAAGTCTCTTGTTGAAATCTTTTATTTGTTTTTCCAATAAAAATATATGAATATGCCAATCTGTAGATACGTGAGGAGAAAATGAGAAAGCAACGTTTCTTTTCTCTGATATAATTTCTTTTGCGTTGCGGCTGGCGGTAGTTTTGTTATTTTGTTCGACGACTGGTTAAATACAATGAGATCGGTGTTTGCTTCAAGCTCGCAAACTTGATTTAACGAATAATTTCTTTTAATTTTGCAAGTTTTAATGGTACTATGAATCACAGATTTTAAACCAAATTCTGCCTTTATTTCAAAACTCATTTAAGGCTACGATTTAATTTATTCTTAGTTTATTTACATGTTTTTCAACATTCGTGAACGATGCAAAATAATTTTCAGCAAACAACTTGCTAATAAATTCCAGGAAATATACTGCCTTATTTAATTTATAATTCTGATAAAGTTAACTATTGTTAGACCGAAATCCTTGTGCAATACGTCTCGATATTTAGAGTATTCACGATTTTCTTGCCAAGGTGTAAATTTGCATGCTTTCGATTTTTTGGAACACATTACGAGCACGGCAAAGAGGATCGCTCCCTAATTCCTTAAATTTTACGACATTAATATAGAGATGTTCTGTTATCGAGATTTACTTCGCGCTAGTTTTGAATAACAAACAGATTGTGCATTAATTTATCACCACTGCGTTTTCGTATTGGCATGTTTCATTTTCATTAATTCAACAATTAGACAAACGATATATATACAGTGGTACCTCGAGATACGAGCAGCCTAACATACGAGTTATTTTGAGATACGTGCCGGAGATCAGGCCATATTTTCGTTCGAGATACGAGCCCAAATCCGAGATACGAGCTGTGTTTCCGGAGCGTCCCGCTAGTTGGCGCGCAGGGTCGAGCATCATCCGAGAGAATCTCTCGCTCACTGGCACGTGTTACCCGCTTGAATCGAGGTGTATCTTGTGTGCTGTACTCTTTTTTGTTTGATTTATACGTGATTACTGAAATTTTTTGTGTGTTATCATGGGGCAGAAGAAAGTGAGTGCTAAGGACAATGGTGACAGGAGAAGAGGATGATGTCGATCGAACTAAAGCAAGAAATAATAGAAAAATATGAGAGCGGCGTACGAGTGATTGAACTCGCAAAGATCTATGACCGTAGTAAATCGACAATTTGTACGATATTGTACGTAAATGTTAGGCTTAGTTCATGTTTAAAGTTAAGTGCATTGTTTTAAGTATTTTCTTTCATTTGAAATAAGGAATGTGTAATTTTAGTTTTAAAGTTACGAAAATAGTTGTAAGTTCTAAAATAGCGCCGTTTACGTACGTGTCTAGAGTGCCATCATCCCTTCCCACCTCTCTTCTCCTTGCCGTTCACCTTCGTTAGTCGCACTCATTTGTCTCCAAAGTAAGACTATTATGCTAAATAACTTTTTTATTTCTTTATTTCATATTTTGTTATGTATTTGTTAATTATACATGTTTGTCTGTTATTTGAAAACATATCTTTATTCATAATTTACAATGAGTTGGGGATTTTTCATAGGTCCTGGCCGGATTAAATCGAATTCAGTTATTTGAAATGAGAGAAATTCGTTTGAGATACGAGCCGATTGATTTAGGAGCTCGGATCTGGAACGAATTAAACTCGAATCTCGAGATACCACTGTATATTGAATTTTTAATTTTGCGGCAGGAATTTGATGTTCTACACTTTCATCAGTAGAAACTAATAATTGTCTTAGGCAGAAAAAGAATTCACCCAGTAGAGCGGCTTCGTTCTTGTTAAGAACTCGTCATTTATGTCCATAATAGTTGACCACATGAGTGTGTTTTTAGTGGTGGCAGGTGTCTTAATCACCACAATTGTTTCATAGCATGTCATTCTGATCCTAATTGAACTATCTCATCACTTGATATGCAAAATCTAATACATATTTGCATTTCTGTTAGTTCTCCGATGCAAAGAGTATATAATTGTTTGAGATCTCGATTCTTGTTAACACTATGCCTAAAATGGATTAAAAGTCTTATGCGACGGTATTCGAAACTTAAAAGAACTTTACTTAGCCATTATTTTTCTTGACTTCGTTCTTTCTCGGATAATTATTTCCTGTGTTGTGCCAAATTATATTACTTAAATTTGGATTGAATTGTGTAAATTTAGTCTACGATGCTATTTTTCAAAATTGGAAAATAACTTTTAGCGTCCACTAAATTGCATTTCTTGAAAGGTTCAGCTGTACGAGCGTCAAATGTTAAATCCCCGCGATTTTCGTTCGCGGGTTGTAGCTTTGTACTATCAGTTTCGCAAAGATCTGATTAATCCCCATTTCCAAGTACGCGTCGAGTTTATCTTCTTTTTGGCTTGGTGCGGATATGTCACTTCGTTTCGAAGGCATTTACATCGTTCATATTAACCACTAGAAATGGAGTACGATCTACTCTTCGTTGACAGGCAACGGTTCGATATGGAATTTCCAATTTCATCTTCAGGCCTCTAATCAAGCACACAGTACAATGCTCACAATAGCAGATTTAAGCCTGATGATTCAGAGGCCTGATGATGATATGGAAAGTTCCATATCGAACCTTTGCCAGTCAATGAGGATTAGATTTTACCACATTTCCAGTGGTTAGTGTGAACGATGTTGAAGCCTTCGGAAGAAAGGGAGCAATCCGCACCCAGCCAATAAGAAGATAAGCTCGATGCGTACTTGGAAATGGGGATCAATCGGATCTCTGCGAAACTGATAGGGCAAAGCGACAACCCGAGAACGCAAATCGCGGAGGTCCTGCAGCATGAATATTTATGATTTGAAAACAATTTTATCCAAAGTTCGGCAAAACTAAATGATTGACTGGAGCCTGCGTGCAGTTTAATCTAAGAAAAAACTGAACGTATTTAAATGAACATTAGTTGCTGTGGCGGTGATAAAAATTATTTAAATCAAGTTTTCCATCTTGATATAAATAACTGGCTCATTATGTAAATACATTTGCCAGTATAGCCTAAGCATTGTATACGGTTGAAAAGACAATTCTTACAGTATAATTAAACGAACATTGGTTGCGCGGGTGGTGATAACAATTACTATAATCAAGGTTGCGGCAAATTCTGGCCAGTACATTGATGAGTTCCCAATAAGGACGAAACCGGTCTACTGGATGAATTGCCTTTTCTACACTATACAATTCTTAGTTTATACTGACATATGTAAGTAATGAATGGGTCAGGTGTTTATATCAAGACCGCAACCTTGATTATAATAATTGTTATCACCACCCGCGCAACCAATGTTCGTTTAATTATATAAATGTCCATTTCAATACCACTTCTCCATGTAATGTGGTGTCTGTTCAGTAATGACAGATTGGGCATGGTTAGTTGGAACTTTGGGTCTAAATGGATGCCATATGAGCTCCATCCAAAGGAAAAATTGACTAACCAAGTTACATTAGTTAGTATATAACTGAAAATTGTGTGTAGTGTAGTGTGCGGCAAGATAGCTCAGTGTTTAGAGCACCAGATTCCGAAGCAGACGTGCCCAGGTTCGTATCCTGTCCGCGGCAAATTCTGGCCAGTACTTGATGAGTTCCCAACAAGGACGAAACCGGTCTACTGGATGAATTGCCTTTTCTACACTATACACTTCTTATTTTATACTGACATATGTAAGTAATTAATGGGTCAGGTGTTTATATCAAGACCGCAACCTTTGATTATAATAATTGTTATCACCACCCGCGCAACCAATGTTCGTTTAATTATATAAATGTTCATTTCAATACCATTTTCTCATGTAATGTGGTGTCTGTTCAGTAATGACAGATTGGGCATGGTTAGTTGGAACTTTGGGTCTAAATGGATGCCATTTGAGCTCCACCTAGAGGAAAATTGACTAACAAAGTTACATTAGTTAGTATATAACTGAAAATTGTGTGTAGTGTAGTGTGCGGCATGATAGCTCAGTGGTTAGAGCACCAGATTCCGAAGCAGACGTGCCCAGGTTCGTAACCTGTCCGCGGCAAATTCTGGCCAGTACTTGATGAGTTCCCAATAAGGACGAAACCGGTCTACTGGATGAATTGCCTTTTCTACACTATACAATTCTTAGTTTATACTGACATATGTAAGTAATTAATGGGTCAGGTGTTTATATCAAGACCGCAACCTTGATTATAATAATAATTCTTACAGTAGACCGGTTCGTCCCTAATGGTAACTCATTACGTGCTGTCAAGAATTTGCCGCGGATAGGGCAACAGATACCGAAGCATATTTACCCGAGTTCGAGCCCTTTTTGCGGCAAATTGTGGACCGTATGTGATAAGTTCCCAATAAGGACAAAAGCGGTTTACTGGATGAATTTCCTTTTCTGCACTATACACTGCTTAGATTGTACCGAAAAATGTATGTAAATAATAAGTCAGGCGTGTATATCAAGATCGCAACCTTGATTTAATCAATTTGAACGTATGTTATGATGGAAAATATTTTCCAGTTTTTGAGTGATAATACAAGCAAATCCACTGTGCGATTTGTACTAATATGATTCAGGAGTTTCTGACTGGCCAAAAGTTACCGAGCACATCAATGTGGAAACGCTATTTGGTAAATAAAGTGAAAATAATGGAACCATGTTGATTAAGAGCAATAGAAATTCTATGGTGCATTGTTTGCCTTGCAAACGATTTGATTGGTTCATCGCACGTCCATTAGCTGAATCTTGATCGCTTCTCCGCTTCTTGCCAAATATACGTATTTTGGTAAATAAAGTGAAAATAATGGAACCATGCTGATTAAGAGCAATAAAAATTCTATGGTGCATTGTTTGTCTTGCAAACGATTTGATTGGTTCATCGCACGGCCATTTTCTGAATCTGGATCACTTCTTGGCTTCTTGCCAAATATACGTATTTTGGCCTGCATCATGACATCAAAACAGTCCCTATCACAAATCCAAAGCGTCAAAGGCTGATCCATGTTCTATGAAAATAGCCTTACATTCAGAAAAGTAACTCAATCCTGCTCTTCTTTTAGACGCTTACAAAGTCAGCTTCAGACATGTTCATGTACAAGATTAAATCATTGCGACTTTCTTATGACGGGTGGATTATTCTTCAATTCCATTGTGGAATTGAAATGCAGATTCTACACTGATGCTTTGTCAACCTGCTAGAATATTTGTGATACATAGTTAAGAAATTTCCCGATTCATAATAGTAAATAAATGTTTCAGATAAGCTCAATTCGTTTGTTTTAGATTAGATAATATATTTCCTGGATTCTATTCTGTTTAAAGTCTAAAGCTACGTCTTCTTGACATTTATTCACCAGATCAAGGGTGAATTTTGATTGGAGTATTTTAACTCGCTTGTACTTCGACACACAGCATATGTACGTATATATGTAAATGTTTATTAGGTGTTACGCACATAGTAACAAATTAATTCAAATATGACCAGAAGAATAAACCAAAGACAGCATGAACAGAAGGTAAAATATCGTGCACATTCGTTTCGTGCTTACTGGCGACTCATCAGTGCGAGAATGGTAATACGTCCTTGACCCACTATATATTTGGGTGATGAATGTGGGAAAATAGGATCGTACAATCATCTATACGAATGTGTAAACCTTCAGTAGTCGAGCAAATTTCATATAAAGTCTTCGACAATGCGACTTCAAAGCCAACTCACTACATATAATAATATGTTTACCAAGACTAAAAAGTTATTTTGTTACTTGATTAATATAAGTTAATTCACCTCAGGTGCTACCGTAATTATTCGCTTGCCGTATGTATTTATTTATAGGCATTTAATAATTATTATCAATTTAATTTTATATCGTGAGCTTGAAAAATAGTGGAAATTAATTCAACATTTTCGAGATAAATGTGAGGTTTCGAAACGTGTCGTTTCGCACCTATTCTTAGTATTTTCTTTTGGTTAGCCTTGTTCAATTTAATATTATTATGCATGGTTTATCTTGATTGTTCCTTACTAACTGATCAACCCTTTTCTCGCCTATTCATTGCACATCTGTTAATGCATAATTTCATTGACAATATATCATTTTTATTTTGTCAAATATTACTATCGTAAAATTTATAAATTATTTAATTTACATTACTCGTATAATAATAAATTTTCATAATCAAGCCTTTTGTGTTCTTCATTAACGAATATTGATTTATATTAAATGTTGCTTAAAAGAATGAAAAATAGCGAAACTGTAGTTATCACAATTACCTGATCTGTGTTTTGAGCAACAGAGACTGAATTTCAGTTGTTTTTTTGTTGTCAGTCCACCTTTTTCTTGTGCTGGTCAATTGATAGCACTTTTAGATCGGTAAAATCTTGAATAATTTACATTTCCAGGAGTACCGATTTAATTTGGCCTTGGTTGACAGGCTCTAACATGTCCCTTCATTATGAAGCCGTCCATCAGCTGCTTGTCTGAAAATGACGTTGGAACCAGATTTTCCGAAGTTTCGGGACTTCATTTCCAGTCCCTTCTTCAGGGTTGACACCATAATTACAGGAAAAAACAACTTGTGAAAAACATAGTTTCCTCATTCAAGACATATCTATTTATATCGAGTTTACTGCCTAAAGTGTTTTTTATTATCTGCCCTAATATCCGATCTTATTACCTATTCTCTTACTCACATGTATACAAAAATTATCAAAATCACCGCCCAACGCACATAACAACATATGAAGACAAAGCTGTACTCTAATTTAAAGTGACTTTTATAGAATAAGTATAAGCAAACGTATGGATTGACATACAGGCCTATCCTTGATGTCTAGATTTTTTTAAGATTACTTTTTCCGACGCGTAGATGTTTCAAGAAAATTTTTTGTTTTAGAAAACAAAATTTCTTCATTAGTTTGATTTTTTTTGAATTAACTAAAGAAGGCAGTCGCCAGCGGTCGCCGAATTCAGCCTGTGTTGTTCAAAACACAAATCAGGCAATTGATTTATATCAGTTGAAATTAATCTACGAACTGACATCCAATCGATATTTCATCGGACCGAAAGAAAATGCACGATATCTGAATATATTTTCTGGTATCGAAATAAGAAATGGTGTCCAAACTGAAACTTTGTTAACTAGGCTATAGATAGCAATTGACGCCTGTTTAGTTTTACTGAGATTATGATAAGGATAGAAATAATAAAGCAACACAAAATCTCTTTCCTTGCAGTTTTGTGAGGGATCTATACAAATTGCGGTAAAAACAGTTATCTAATTAGATTATCAACAAAAAGCGCTCAAAATAACCGATAGATTGTGAGAGAGAAGATGTGTTTAACAACATAGTAAATTTATTTCGACGTTCAGTAGAAAATGAGAAATGTGTTTTCCTGATCTATAACGTTGAATTTTTTTTCTTTTTCATTAAACATTTTATTTTAAACGGTTCTGTTTCTCCTTTTACACTAGTTTGAATTTTCATTTGCTACTAAGATTGAATTCCAAATTAAGTTGAGATGACAGGTCTAATAGACCAATATATATTTATTTAAAATGCTCATGGTATGCAATAAACATGGTAAGTTCAGTAAAAATAAGGAAAGAACAATGTATGTAGACTTGTCTTGACCCAGGTAACCTGATAAAGTATTGCAGAGATCACCTTCTTTTAACAGTTGAAATGGATCTGATACGTAACAAAGTCAAATGTTCTCTGTGGTCGCGAGTTGATTTCGCTATTAAAATTTCTTTTATGTTGCGTTCCGAAAACAGACTATGTAAAATTTTCTGGATTATTTTCTTCTAATCGGATCCATGTTATTTTATACTAAATTTTGATGAAGTTTTAAACTGACTCACTTTAAAAACGTGGAAAAGATTACATGATTTTACGAAAATCTATTTCAAAGAGCAATTATGTTACTGAAAGCTACAAATGAAGAATTGTGTCTTTTCATTTGTACCTGGCTTATTAAGTTGCTTCTCAATAAATCACTATCCAAAAAGTGTGTCTGAAAGAATTTGCATTCAGATTTTGATGATTGTATTTCAGTTGGAAATCGTTGCTGGATTGGCAGATAATGTCAGATTTAAATCGTACCCATTTACTGTTTACGAAATCTTTTGTGTATCTTCTATTTAGAAAAAGTTATTAATTAGAAAAAAAGATTACAAATTGTTTGAGAATAATTAAATGGTTAAACAATAGTTTATGACGATTTTAAAGGATTTTAAAATTTAAAAAAGTGAAAAAAATTAATCTAATTTAACTGTCAGGTTTATATAATAAGATATACCCTGTTGAGGAAATAATTTTAAATAAATTATGATTGAACAAATGCCAACGCAAGAGAAATAATTTCAAGAAAACTTAAGTTCTAATAGAACTAAAATTTTGCCAATAAATAGAAGAATGTGAGTTTTAAAATACAAGAAACACGTTGTCGGTAGGGTTTTAATATTTAGCAGCAAAATAGATTTATTTCAGACTAAGCTAAATTATAAACGAATACATAATAAAGCAACTCAATGAAAAACAACCGTTACAATGAGTAACAAAACAACGAAATTAATATAAGAACAATTTTGTCGAAATCCAATTTATATTGCCGTTTTTATGGAAGTGTCCTTGCATATTAACTACATATTTATAATATGAGTAAAGTTGGTGTTACTCCTCAAAACAAGTCTTAATATCTAACAGTTAAATACTGTTTATTGCGGAGAACTAATATAAATGCAAGTATGTATTAGGTGTTGCACACCTAGTAAAACAATAGTTCTTAATATCATTGTAAATTGAGCACAACAAAATATTTATTCTTTATCACAACAAAGCAGTTTTGAAATTACGCCCATTAAAGGTTTATAAATTTATCACCAATTTAACAAATCAAGTAGTTATTAGGAGATGTGTTCATGAGATTGTTCTGAATCGATCAATTATATGAATCTCGTATTTACATGGTTATAATCTTGACCGATTTATTGATTTTCTACACATATCTTTCATACACATTGTAGAATTTGAACCCACATGTGATCTGCGCATGCCCAATAAAGTATTAAAATCATTAGGGCTCTCGATGAATTTCATTAAAAATCAAATATTTGTTGCGAAGATTAGGCCAAGTATTATTTATATAAGGGTTGACGTTCAGAGAAAAACGATAGTCCACAATATTGTTTAAACTGTCATATTTTGTAGTTAGAGGTACTGTCGCTTACAAGTACTGATGCGTTTGTATATTCGTTAATCAGCTTAAAATTAAGATGAAAACCTGCATGACATGGATCAAACAACGAAAAATACATACTTTTGGAATGCGAACCATAATAAAATTCATAGTAATCTTCTCATGTGCATAAATAAAAAGAAATTTTAACAGATAAAGAGCCGTTTTTATTATAATCTTCTAAAGTACCTACTAATGAATATATATATATATATATATATATATATATTATAAGGTAAAAAACAGAAATGTTAAACGTTAATTTCAGGAATAAACGATCAACTGCTTGCATCACATCCAGTTCAAGATCAATGATGGGTTGTTGCCATATTTCATGCTCTCTCCACGTTTACATTTCCCATTTTTTTTCATTATATATATATATATATATATATATAATGAGTATCCATTAGTCGATATTTGAGAAAACTTTGAAAAATATTATAGAATGTATTTTCATTTTTACAAGTGGAAATGGTAATTTTAACAATTTAATGATTTAGAAAAACGACTCACTTACATTGTACATGACTGGAATAAAACTCACAATTTGTATGCAGTCAAGAACTCCTATATTATTTAAACACAGTTTGCGGACTTTAGGGAAGCAACGATTTTATTTTATAACTTTTCTCACATCAAAATGAGATTTAAAAATTGGGATCGGCGTTCTTATAAAGTCGCAAACTAGTCTTACATGGATTTTCCCACACCTGTTACATCAATGATTAATATGTTAGAGAACAAATTTTTTTTCTGAATTTGCTGCATAAATTTACGTGATTTAGTGTGAGTAAAGCTAATTTTATTACAATCCTGAGGTGAAGACTTCCTTTCCAAAATACATCGTTGTCTCATATAGGTTAGGAACCCGTTTTCCAGTTTTCTGTTTTACTCAAGTAATGACCATATGAGTTGAAAGTGTATCACCTAGTATAACTGACTGGAACGAGTAGATGTGTGAAATATAGAATTAGCGTTTATTTCCACAGCCTTGATATGGATGTATTAATAATAATAACAACTCGGAAGCCACTTGGAAGGAAAATCCACATGCATAAATAATTTCCTTTCTAATGATCTTAATCGTTAGTAGAATACAGATAGGCAAAATAGAACTCCACCCGTGTATACCTTTCGTTTCAGAGGTGCTTCGGAAAATCACATATGCCCTGGAATCCACTTCATTGATTTAATCTGAAGTTGACCCCTCACAATTTGTGATAGGACTTGCTCTATGCGGACACCAATCGTTATTTATTTCAATTTTGAAAGCAGTCGAACATCATACCTAAAAAATTACCCAGTCTTTAACACTAACGAACGCTGTGATTCCTGGAATTCGCATTGTGAATTTAAACGCTCTAGCTTTTTTAGTGTCGTATATTAAAGTAATGGAATGCCAATAGGATGTGAGTTGTTTGCATACGTTGTACGGTATTATTTAGACGTGATTCAGTTTTCAAACAAAGACGTGATATTAGATTTTGTTGTAAGTAAAGTTTTATACATACACTAAAATTCCATAGACATACTTTAAAATAGTTAAATATTTTCGTTCTAATTTTATTTTTATCTGCATTTGAAAAATACTGACAATCTCCTTGGAAGAGGATTTATTGCAATCCTGGACTTTTGTGGGCCGTCGTTGTGATTCTCTATGTCGAAGCTTAGGCTTACTCACTCGTCTGGTCAAAAGTCTAACGAAATAGCAATCAAGTGGCTAAATTCGATTTCAAATTAAAATGCATTAAAAGTGCAAATTTAAAGGAGACCACGGTTTCTTTTTGAATAATAATTAATTAAATCTTTGTAAATTAACTAAAATGGAAGTAAAATTGATTATAAAGGCCTAAAAGGAAAGAAGTTATGCTTTAATTATATGATGGCAGATTAACATTTAGAATTATTAAAACTACACTATGCTAATCAATTTTGTTTAACAACAACGCATCTTAATAAAATAAAGCCACACAAGCGTTAAAAAGTTATGTTATATACCAATTAGTTGAAAGCGTTTGTTTGGAAATTGATGGAAAAGTAATCGAACTGAGAATTTAATTTTCTGAAAACAATGCTGATTTGAAAGTAAAAGTGGCGGTTTTTTAATGTTAAAAAGTTATAATATGTGACGATTATACAAATGTTGAATCAACCGAAGGATGAAAATTATTTTTTTTTAGATCACACACATTGATTTTACATCTAATCTGTACATATGCATGATGCTTGAGTGAATCATAGTTAAATCTTTAGATTTCAAATTGACACAGTAAGAATTGGTATCAATACAATTATAAACAAAAGATAGATAAGCTCGTATTTGTTAAAATACTTTAAAATTAAGGATTTAATAAATCAGATAAATCTTTTGATCAAATTTGAAAATAAACATTTAATAAATAAAATAGTAGTCACAAGTGGAGAAAGACACATTTGAAGCACACTGACAGCTTGTATCAATAAGTGATATGAATATTCGTTTAAATATTAACGTCAATTTTGATTGCTATATATTATGACGTAGCATCTTGACTCAAATACACTATAGGGAAGACACAAATTTTCGTACAATTATGTTCGAATTCAAACGAAATCGCCAAAGTTCTCAATAAATGCTCTATACATCAACATAAGATAAATTTTTGATCAAAACAAGTCATTGTAATAAATCTGAAAGTAGTTCTCATGACGATTATACATATTGATGATCAAGTTAATTGTTTAAAAACGTGTACATGTCGATTTTATAGCATTTTCAAGACAGGAAAAAAATGGTAGTCTTATAGCACGGATTCCGATACAATATTGAATCTTTGTGAAACAGTTAACGTTTCGCTTAAAGCTAGTTGTTTATATTGATTGGTATATTCAAGTTTTCTTGTTCGTGTAAAATAAATTGAGAAATACTTGGCATATTGATGCCTAAGTTCAGAATAAAAACGTGCTAATAAAACACTGTTTAACGACAATTTTTGCGTCAAAACGAATTTAGGCTTAAATGTCTGGATCTTTATGTAACGCGTTTAGAAATATAATGGAGACTTAAGGCCGGTTGCAAACTTACAATACGCAACAAAAAAACAGAAGCAAAAACACCAAATTCTTTTATTTATACACTGTTAGTAAAAATGCAACAAGTATTTTAACTGCTTTGAGACTTGTACCACACTCAATTTAAATTCTCATTCGAGTGAAGGATAAAGCATTCACACATTAATAAATGAATAGGATGATGATACAAGCTATTGAAATAAAGCTTGCGAGCTTCAAATAAACACCAATCAAATTTTATTTAACCTGTCCCATGTGCGACCAGCGGTAGTTTTGTAAACGTACGAATAGTTAAAGAAAGAGCTTAGCTGCTAAAAACACTGATGACGACTGCATCGATACCAAAATTTTAAAATAACATCGCAAACATGACTTTTCTTCATAAAAAGAATATATATTAGTGAACCATCTAAATCTTGTGTATGTTCCTTTGTGAGTGTATTTTTTCCAGGAGTACTGTTTTATAATGAAAACAAAAATCTAACTTAATCACTTAACATTTTCAAATCCTCCAATAATATTAACCAGATATTTCAGTCGGGATATTGTCTAGTGAAAGGAAAATAGCCTTGTTTTGGTCTCGTCCTATGAACACGCTATTATAATGAAGTTTTGCTTCAACTAATCACGTATTTCTCAATTTAACTTGGGAAGTATTTCGGTTCGTGAAACGCATATCTTTAACCTAAAAATAGACTTGCCCTTGTTGTTAAGACATTTTTTGAGGCGTTTTTAATAATTAACACATTACGCATGCAATGGAAGAAACATACACACGTCAATTAAAATTAGGCGTATTACACGTAAAACATGCTGACATGCAAAAAACGAATAAAACGACGCCTGAAGCCTGAATCGATGTTAAACGCATTTTGGCAATTTCTGTTGAGTAAAATTAGCATGATTAACAATTACTATTTCAAAGTATGCTTTCAAACTTTCAAAAGCGTTAATTTATATTTTATTCTGAAAAGCATACAGATGGGCAAATAGGCGAATGCCATTAAAGCCGTCTTAATTCACGAATTTGCTAGTAGTTACATATATTGATTTTATAAATCATTTTATTGATTATTTATGGCTTTTTAATTCTGCCAAATATTTCATCTATATTCATCTGTATACTGCAGAATATGAGACATATTAACATTTGTCAGAGTTATCGTTCAGATTGACAACCAAATTAAATTTAAAATAACCAGATAATCAGCTAAAGTCTAACTGGATCCTATATCAGTCGGTGCGAGAAATATCTGTTAATTAGTCAACAATATCTAAATAACAGTGAAATGATTTTAACTTTAATCTGGTTTTAACCAATTTCTCTGCCAAAATGCTCAATATAAATCATAACTTGAAATGAAAAACGTCTTAATTTAAACCTAATTATTTTGATTTAACAAGCTTTCGTGTATTTGGAGGTTATTCCGCTACAGAATAGAATAATAGATTATCTCATTTCTTATGTCCTTACGTCCTGGTCAAGCATTTCTGCAAGACTATAAGGCCGTTATTCAAGATATATACAATATCACAGATATGTGTTCTAGGTTGCGGAGAATTTTACTGCATACATATATGTATTAGGTATGGCGTACCTAGGAAAAACTATATATATATATATATATATATATATATATATATAAATATATATATATATATATATATATATATATATATATATATATATATATATATATATATGTGTATTAACTAAGTATTACCAAAATTAGCAAAGGAAACCATCCAAAAGAACAGCTTCATATATATTTGCAATTCGTCAAGTCCTTTCCAGAATTTTCCGCGAATGGGGCTTGAACCGGAGCACATTTGCTTAGTATTTGTGGATAATATCCGCTGTGCGAACTCTTCCGCATCCTACTCGCAATTTTCAGTTACAAACTGACTCCTGTTTTTTGTTTTCCATTTCTTCAGACCGAAGGCAGCCGGCGTGCAATTTACGAATTTCATTTGCCATAATATGTAATGTTTAGTGTACACTGATAACATGTACATAATGTAGAATTCTACCACGAAGCTTTATTTTAATATTACTTCCTCGGATGGCATATTGTCTTTACTTTACTAGGAGATTTAGAGCTGCCAGTTGGAAATTTTAGTAGAAAGTTTCAATATATGAACTCAATCTTCAGATAAAAAATGACTAAAATACCTGTCGGTGTATAAACTGAAAATTACAAGCAATGCTCGGCTTGAGTGGCGCAGTAGTCGAGTTTCAAATTTCTGAAGCAAATGTTTCCCGGTTCGAACTCAGGTCTCGGCAATTATGGGAAGTAATTGATGAGTGTTTTTTGCTATTTTATACTATGTTCATTTTTTCTTTATACTGCATCTAGAGTATAATCTATAAAATAGTTTTAGCAAATGCACAAATTTGAAATATCGTGCGAAATATAACCGAGGCGTCATTTGCTTCTTATTCACCCTACAATAGTGTGTTTAAAAGGCTTAATTTTCTATGTATTAGACCACCATTAAAAATTTACAGCTTTTGGTTTGAGAGCGCTTTTGAGTTTTCTTAACTGAAATTTATGCTAACCACGTTTTTATAGTCAATATACATATATATAAATTTAGTTTTATACAGAAGCAGGCGGAAAGACGAAATGCCGAGTTGCACAGTGAGACATAATGAAAAAGACAAATATGTTGGATTATGCTACACAATCAGCCAGACAGACAGCTAAGCCGAAAAATGGACGGATGTATTAGCAGCGAATTAGATGACAAAATGAAAGGCGAGCAGTAAAGCAGACAGTCGGACAGACAGGCTTACGACCAGACTGGCAGCCTGTATGCGATGATTATGCCTGAGAACGGTCCCGGACCACTAGACAAATTGAACTTTTCTCGTCAATGTGTGCCGTATCTCGGGCATCTGCAGAAACAATGCGCCAGCCTCTTTTCCCGGCAGCATTTGTGTGAACACCTGTTCGCTGACTTCTCTGTTAACAGTGGTCAAGATATCTAACAAGCTGCGTTTTTTGCCATCCTTCTCCAGTTGAGCACACAATGTTTGAAGAAAGATACTGCCGCGTTGGGTGTCACGTTGAGCACGAAATCCAGATGATGTTGCATAACTGATTAAGAAATCAGCGTAGGTTGGCACAAGACGGGCGGTCCTCGGCAGCTGTGCTGCTACGATCGCGGGCAGTTGGGCACGTTGTTCTGGTGACAAAGCTTCTGAAATGCGGCGATTTTCGTCACCTGATGATTGACTGACTACTGAACCGACAGATGGGCTCTGTTTACAACTGTCTGTGTCGTTTATATTACTATTGCTGGTCAAAGTGCCCACGTTATCAGCATTACCTGGCTGATATTTATCCGTAGAATCGAGATTTGTTCCAGTTCTTACACCACCCAAAAGTCCCGAAATGCGTCTGACTTTCTGATTTTGGCACATCGCTGAAATGTCAAAGTTACATACAAATACAAATCTATGTTAAGTATTTTTTGGTGACGTTGACGAAAATTTAATGATCAATTGCAAGAATGTTGACATAAATGACACAAAATAATTTGTTGATAACAGGAACCTTCATATTAGGTTGAATTAATAGCGTAAAATTTCGCAGTTTGACAAATAACATTGTATTCGATGCCTACATTTAGAGATAAGGAAATGGAATAATTATAAAATACTATTCAAAAAGCAGACCTGTATCGGGTAAAGTAGCTATTAACTCATCGCAAGAACAAGTTCACAAAAATACTACCTTGTGCACTTTAGAACCACCCAAAACAACAAATATGCTTACCAGAATTTAATAGAAAATCAGTGAAACTTCCAAATTAAAAAAATAAGCAAAGGATTATCGCAAACGTTTCGGCTAAAAGGCATGGTTTTACAGGCTAAGTTTTGTTGTGACTAACACGTTTTAAAGCTGATTTTAAGCTAGATTAGTTCGTCTATTCATCACACTTTTAAGAAGCAGTCTTATTTGACTGCGATAAAATGTTGCCACGCAAGTTTAATATTCCAGGATATTTCTATAGTCAAATAGTGCGTAGATGGTGCGTCTAATATTTGCTGCGAACAGAGTCAGAAAGATTGTGGGAACTTGCAGTTCAACTTAACAAGGAGAACTTGACAAATTCTTCCATCAACTGGCTCATGACCATACGTGGTCAATTAATAAAGCCTGCTACTTACCACCATCAAAACAAATAACCATCCGGAATTGCAACGAGTGTGTAAGGATATCAATGTGGGCCGCCTTTGCGCAGTTACTTATAAATTTCTCTGTGAATTTGATAGCGGCCATTTTCAAGGCCTTTTTAAAATTTTACTGCTCTCCTGAATTCCAATAATAATAATCCGTTCTTTTTATACATATTTCATTTTCCGTGTTGATTAGATTATAATATCCCGAATACTGACAAATAAATAGTCAACACCAAAGGTATTGTCGACCAACCCAATTTGGAAATGAAGGTAACGCTCCTGCAATATCTAACATACAATATATATATATATATATATATATATATATATATATATATATATAATATACATTTAACTTTTGTGCAGTACATAAACTTTTTAAGCGTAATAAATGGAAATAAATAAATAGTACATAAAAATTTATTTAAAAATAAAATTTTGAAATGATTTACATATACCATGGTAATTTATATTTTTACATGTAACTGCGTTAGAACTGTTGGCAATCTTTTTAGTAGTGTATTAGCTATTGTATACCAAGTAACAATTCGTTTAATTAGAGCCAGAAGGACATACAATGGTCAGCATGAACGTAAGAAAACTCAAATTTATACATGCGTCTCGTGCTTACTGGTGTGTAACCAGTAGGAGTCGGTATTCCGCCCTACACCCACCATTTATTTATTCAAAAAATGTGCAACAATTTTTTCTTTAATTATAAACTAGTGCAGTAACCTAATCCGTTCATTGTCTTACATTTTATGCTAAATAATATACACGATCACATTTGGCGAAAAGCTAGGCCTGTCATCAAAATCACGTTGTCATTTCTTTTCAGTAGAATAATACGTTAAAATTAATCAAATATTTAAGAGTTTCATCCCATACAATTACTTTAATAAAAAAAACCCGATTGACATTGGGAAATTTAAAAAAGTACATTAGTTATAATACTAATATTCAGGTTGTTTAGTAAACGAGACACAGCCAGAAACAAAAAGAGGATAGGTACTTCAATCGTTGTTTATGCAACCGTGACCAGTTTTAATAACTTATCTATTAAAATAATATTTCGTCATAAAATAGATGGATTTAATAAATTTAAATAGCTAATTCAAACGGCCAATAATGAGTATCATGATACGAACACAAATCTAGTAAAAGTTGGGATCAGTATACATTTTATATAATCAATTGGCCTTGAAGTCGCACTGCCAACGTCTTTGAATAAAGCTAACTCCATTACTGTTAAAATTCACATTCGTATAGGAGATTGAACCATCCATATGTCGCAAATTAGTTGACAAAATATGTGAGTACATCTGGTTTGTGTACATAAAGTAAAAACCAATATCATATATATGTTATTTTTAAATTTATAAATTAAATATTTTCTGCGTAAAATTTTTTTTGAAAAATGAATAAAATGCTTCAAATTACGAACGCATGTCATGCAATTTTGTGAAATACTTAGTCAAACCAATTATTTTATTGAAATTAGGCGTAAAAACTTAATAAAGGGAATGGAAAAATACCTATTCTAAAAATTGACTAGTATCTTTCGTTAGAGAGCAGACTTACGTGGATTCGGTTCACTGGTGTTGGGAAGGGCGTAACCACGAAGAAAGTCGTCGCCCCGACATGCTTGAATAAAGAAAAGTTTTGGCTTTCCAGCTAAACTTGGACACTTGTCGGAAGTAAATGAATCGGTCAACTGATGAATGGGGAATGCGTCTCCATGCACACCATAGATACAATTATCTGTTGATATAAAATCGTACATATATAAATAGAAATATATATATGGTTTTTGAATGTATAAGAATATGTATATATTGCCGGTACAAACTATAAAACAACACATGAATTCTTCAAGTAGGACAATTTATCTCTTTTTGGATAATTATAAAGTACCTACTCGAATTTACGTGGTCTGGATTCGAACCAGGACATGTTTGGTTCGGAATTTTACAGCCTATCCGCCACACTAACAAAGACTCGCAATGCCTGTAGTTTACATATACACAAATACCTTGTTGCCAGTCTTTCTACAGATGGGTTGAAATCAGTCACATTTTCGACTTAAGATTCAAACAAGCCATTTGAAATTGTTTTTATTCGAATAGACACAATGCTGCCCAGGGAAGTGATATTGAATTAAATTATAATGACACAAATGGATTATATAATTGATGCAGATATAAACTAAACAGTTCATAAAATGTTAAATAATTTATTTTTAATATGGAATGGTAGTTTTCTTATTAAGCATGTTGTATGTAACTTCAAGAATTGACGCAGCCGGGATTTGAACTAGAGAGCATTCGATTCAGAATCATGCAACACATTCCCTAAAACAGCGACGATATATATATATATATATATATATATATATATATATATATATATATATATATAAACACAATTTTAAAAATCAAATTGATCTGGCTTTCTGCAATTTTATTTTTGAACAAGGCGTTTTGCTGCTTACACATTCTTATCTACGTTCTGAAATCTTATTTATTAATGTTCCCTTTTGCTTTATTTTGACTGTGTGCAATTGCAGCTGTAGTCTAATTGAAATCGCATGCACTCCTCCCAGGCCTAATTATTATAGCTTCATCAAAGGTGTATTCTCTTTGACAGTATACTCCAAGCTAGTGAAGTTCCTTTTAAATTGATCGTATTCAAATTTTAGCCGAGGTTGTGTTTAAAAAATATCTGATATTGTTATCAAGGTTATTGATTAAAGTTAAAACGAGTTTTTATTGACGATTTGTCGTGATATAGTTGAAAGAAAATAAGCAGCAAACTGCGAATACCGTTTACAGTCTCATTGAAGCATTTTAGCCATAAAATTTGCAGCCAACTAGTCAATGTAGATGATGATCAATTGAAGTAATGAGACTTGTCAACAAAACGGAACTCAAATGTAAAGAATGTTACCCGCCTTTAAGTAATCCATCCGTTAGACACTTTGAATTTTAAATTTATTTAGGCACTCTAAAACCAAAATTCATATGGTATTATAACCATAGGTTTGAGGCTCTTCCGTGTGACACGTAGGTAAATAAACAAGCGTGTACCAAAGAACCGTAGCAATAAACTAAGTTTGACCAACCCGTGATGCAAAGCTACACATTATTCGCCCAGAAGCTATTACAAATCCCATTGAATTGTCAAGCAATTGTGCTCGCAACACTGATTTCGAGAATAAAATAAATTAGACGAATGAAGAGAGCACGATTGTTTTTTATGTCAACGTTAAATAATCGTCTATTTTTGTACTTTATAACATGTGGAGACAGATGCAGAAATTATATTTTCATGACTGAAAAGAAATTTTGCAGCCGGCATTACCAGTTAAATAAAGCGTGCACGAGAATACGACTGGTGCGAGTCGTATATTTGATTTTCAATATCTTATATATATCGCGGTTTGATCCACATTTTTTAGTTTTCAAAAGTGAAGTTTGATTCGAAATTTATCCTGAAGAACAATTTTATTATAGAACCGATAAACTGAAATATCTTTTGAAGCAAGCCTTATGTATAAAGCGTTACAAGAACAGCAATTCCACACCCAAGCAAATAAATAAATATGTAACTTTACCTTTGAAAGAGAATGCATCATCCAAAATATTTCCTCTAATTAGAAAGGTGTGACTACAAGGATACCGTATACCAATTTGTTGCTCTTGATTAGAACACAACTTCTGTAAGACATAAATGGAAAGGATAACTTCCGTGCACTTTTGGGCAAACACAGATCGAAAAGGAGTGAAATTGTACAGAAATGCTGAACATGTTATTTATGAAAAGGCCACTCCAAACCAGACATTATTCATGATGATTATCAAAGAAAGATACTAGAAGTATCTGCGTATTTCGTAAGCTGTCATTTTCAATTACTTCCTTTGCAATAGACAAAAGAAAAGTCATTAATACATGATTCAAATAGAAACTAGTTAAGTTCTTCATTTTAGCGGATCCCGTTCGTCATGGTTGCGCTATATATTTGTCATTAAATAATCTATAAATATTACTCCACTTACACTCATTTGTTAGGTTAAATATTTTTATATAAATTACCAGATTTCAGCCGTGTTAAGAAGTAGTGATTTTTTTTAAATTTAACATTGCGTCGTGTTATCAAAATCTATTTCTTAAATGACGTTATTTGTTAATACATAAATTACATCTCGAAATGTTTCAATAATAAAGACAACTATCTGAGCTCAGAATTATGCATTATTCTAAAAAATCGATTTATCGCATCTACATAGCATGCGTAAAAATGAAAAAAATAGTAAATAATAAACTACATTAATTTCAAAATCTGTTTTCATATATTGTATTATCCATAAATATACTATTTTATTATCATGTTTATATTTATCAACATTTGAAGTGTGATTGTTCACTTTGTTTTGTTTTGTGAAAATATGAAAATGTTCTAATTAATTGATACATGATAAGAAAATTCAAAAGACAACTATTATGTGCTTTAAAAGCTTAAAATAAGTTTACGCTATTATGGCTAGACATGTAAGCTGGATCGTCCAAGCGGATTCTCTTAGAGATCAAAAATATTGTTTAATCCAGTACTGACTAAACTACCACTAAATTTGCAGTTAAGTCATTCTCTGTGTTAACAATATCCTGATTAACTCGTCCAAACTATCACAAGAAGTCACTTTACCAGACACACACGCTCTGTTCTTAATCAGTTATTTATAGGAGTTTGCCAGCATAAAGCGCATCTTTTCATTAAAACAAATTTAAAAGGCATTAAGGCAAACAGCGACTCTACGGGGATCACCTTTTAATTGTGGACCCAACCACTGTTTCAATTTGCGACTGACAGCCAATATTCAAATGGCTTCCAGCAGCTAAAGACGCTTTAGTGCTTAAAATGCAAAGTTGTCGTATAAATGGACGTAATGACTGACCCTGTATGGGACCGCTTCATATTTCCGCTTTTTGAGATTTATTGTAGCATCTCAACATAACACATGAGCGATACGCATGCAATGAAATTTATTTTAGCTTAGCTTATGTGAAAAATGTCCTAAGTTTTATAAGAAGTTCGAATTAAAAAAATAGTTTAACGTACCTGCACCGTGAGACATAATTACAATGACAAGGCAATCATATCGAGTGTGGTCTGTTACTGTTCCAGTGAAGTTCAGTTGATTTTCTATCTCTCCGGATGACAAATTGCGCAGCGATTTCACTAGAAATCCCAATGACCTGAACACCTTTTCGACACGAATTTCATCTTTGTCTCCACCACCTCGATCCTAGAGACAAGACGTATACGTTAAATAAGTGCGGAAAAGGTTAAGAGAAACAACAAATTTATGATATTCAAAGTTTTATTCAAGAAACAACAAGAAACTACATATTTTGAGTTGTATAAATTTAATTCCATACTTGAATCTGATGGTGGTGTTGGTGGTGGTTAATGGATGTGCTGAGATAATGAACCCGTATCTTGACGAGGATGACCAGAAAGGTCGCTTAAAACATCATCCAAGAAATCTAAAGAATAAAATTAAATTTATTGAGTTTCAGAAATTCAACTCAAAGCAAATGGGAAGTTTAAAAAAGACCTGCTTAATGTTTTTCGGTGTATATGCAATGTATGCAATTTTTGGTTTATTTTCTGCATTTATACAATGCTACTACAAGTCATTAGTAGCGTTATTTAATGTTAATAAAGATTAAAATATGGACAATTCCCGTAAAGAAAACGAAATATTTTGGCAACGATGAATCTTGAATGCTTTTAAGTAAACAATTGAGCAATCAGTGATTGTGCGAGTGGTGATAACAATTCTTAAAATGAAGTTTGCAAGCTCGATCTAAATATCAATCAAATTGTATTCAAACAGCTGCACATCATTTAACAATAATTGTTTGCACATCATAGCAAAACTATCGTCAGTCACACGTACTGACGCGTTTCGGCCTTCTATGGTCATCATCGGAGCATGAAGACAAGCTGAAAAATGAGGATCAAACAGCAATGCAGACATGACTTTTGGGGAGTGACATCTGCTGTTCTCACTCTTAGAACATATATTAAATCATGTTTTCTAGCTGAACATAAGTTGTCGTAGCTCTCCCTGAAGCCGAGAAGGCACAAACGATTTCGTTTATGGTTGATTCTAATCCCAGATTATTACCAAAAAGAAGTGAATGACAGATGCAGCGAAGGACTTAAGAGACTGCAAAATTCAGAAGTTTAGCATTAGGAAGTAATATCAAATAGAGAATTATTTGTAGAATTTGTTTACTAACGAACGCGCATTATGCGAGAATATCCCTACAAATTTTTACATAAATAATAAGTCGTTATTGCAAACGTTAATACGACTCGTCAATCGACGAAGAAGAGCTGGTACGAAAGTTAGCGCGAAAATATATGCTTTAACAGAATACTTTGATATCATTGGAGCCTGTCAAAATCAAAAGTTTATTGTCCGCAGTACGGAAACCGGAATAAGAGACGTAGCTCACTTAAGTGAATACAAATCACTGTCAGTGTTTACACCACAATTTAAGCCTATAGTTGTATCAATCGATATTGAAAGGCTACACCTCCAGTACGAAAAAGTTTGGGCCTCTGTTTGATTGCGTGTTTTCTCTTTCGAAGTAACGGTTACATGAGCGGAGATTTAATAACTGGTAGATCGTCTTTTAAAAGTCCAGATGGAATTACTCAAACTGCAACAGTAAATGTCCATCGTGTTTAAATTGTTTGACCCTACCGGATATGGCATTCGGCCGAGCACGTCAATCATCCTGAAATAGAAAGTCAAAGCTCTAGCACAATTCAACCGGAATGGTGATTACATCGGAGTCGACAACACCACGGTTGAGCCACATATCGACAGCCTGAAGAGTCTGCATTTCCACCGATAATTATTTTCGTCCTCTGCAGCGGGTCCGCTAAGGGTGGCCGCAATTAGACGCTAGTAAAAGTTATACATACCTAGAGACTCCAGAATCCATGTAAGCACACATGACTAGCACATTTCTTGATGGGCATCAACGTCGTTGTCGTTTACCGCAAGAACGATCATGTCCAATTGGCAAACAAGTTCACTATCTCATAAATATCGATAGCCGATGTATTGCCCTGAATTTAAGACTTACTTGTGTTGGGCATTATGGACCTACGGGAATCTCTGCAAGCTCCCTAAAGTCGGCTCGGAAACAGATGACCTTCGAAAGAAAATAAGTCTGGGAAACTCTGCCACGCGTAAGGATTTATATTTATATTAAATTCTTAGAACTGGTCAGTTAACAACTTGTGATTAGGCACTTTGTTTCTGGATCCGACATCACTTAGTTGTCCATGTCCTGGTTGTTAAAGTATGTGCGAAATACACTAAAAGAGGTATTTCAGACATCTGGCGAAGAGTCGGTGACCGCGGGTGAATGTTGCAATAGATTATTTTACAAATGATGATATCTACCGTATGTTGTGTATTATTGCAAACACTCAATAGCTCGTGTTTGGTTTAGACTTTATACGAAATAATGTGATAAATATTGATTGTAAGAATATGCGTATATAAAAATTTTAAGCCGAGGAGCCAAATATCCATCCAGACTATATGCAGCCTTCCGGCACAGTGCAAGCTAAGTCTGCCACCAGATCTGGTGAAGAGAGTTTTGAATCGTGTAGGAAACAATATTCCAGCTTCTGATTGCATTGGAAATCCCGGTCCCATAGTCGATTGCTTTTAACTGTGACATGTGTTAAACGATGTTTACAAGCTACCCAGAGTATACGGCGCTTCTTCAAAATCTATCCTTATCTGTGTATCGAGCTCCGAACGTTTACTTTACAAAGAAAGATGTTCCGCTTCGATCAGCAGCAAATTTTCGACAATTAAACGCCGTGGCTAAGCATTATCTTTATCACATGCCTACTTTGCGTGATTTAGTCCTGCAACTAGCAAGTGGAAAGTAATTATGCGCGACTGACCTAAAGTAGTGGTCTTAAACGCTTAGCGCCCGGCCCATAGGCTGTTGTAAAATGGCAGTTCAGTTAACACATTCGAGTAACATTTTGTCTAAATAACGCATGTAAGGTTTTAAAAATAATATTGGACTGATTCGTGTCCTATTTACACTGTATGGAAGCGTAATTTGTTTAGATGTAATTATTTTGGCAACCACAGAACAACAATTGTGTGTTCGGATGAAAAAAGAAAATTTGTCCGAAGTCAATGAATAACGATTACATTTGAAATCCGAAAAGTTACAGATAGACAGGCAAGTGCGACTCTTATGTTATAGTCTCCGCAGATTATGGTAAGGCAGTTCATTTGAACGTAGGATTATCTGTTGTTCACCACAAGTGAATAATCGCGACGGGCTATTTGCATGATGAATTTCTAAAGACCATACTGAAAAACCCTCGTCCAAACTAGCTAGTGCTACAATACCGTTTCATTGGATGAAGAAGGCAACATTAGCGCTTCTCCAATGTACACAGATATTGTTAAAGGACACTATTGTTAATTCCTCGGTAGAACACCCACCAATTGAGACAGACGCCTCAGACATGAGCACTGGAACAGTATTGCAAACCAAAAGACTACCAATGGCATAACCAAAAGCGTGGCGAAACTATACTGTCCCGAAAAAAAAGAACTACTAGCAGTAAAATGGGCCCTACGCGAGTTTACCTATTTTGTCATCGTTCGTCATACAGACGTTTTTACCGATCAAAAAGCATTAGCACATTGGCAATCACTCAGTATTTATAAGAAACAGTGCATCGGAATATTGAAGAACTCGATAAATATGACGTAACGGTTAGCCAGGAAGCAGGTGTCGAGAATGCTACAGACAAGGCTCTCACCTGAACTGCTGCTGTTGGGGCATAGTCACTTATTAAAATCTCCGAAAAGCAGGGCGTCCATGCCAAATACCAAGATAAAACCAGTTGGTTGCAAAAATAGTAAATTATTGTCACAAAATAAACAGAGCTTTGACCTTTCAAAAGGCGAAACTGGTGCGGAAAGAAGTGCAAAAGTTACAATGGTTTGTCCCAGAATCCATACGAAGAAAACTGATTGCTTTTTGGCATGACAAGATAAAACATCTTGGCGCCGGGTTCTTCATCGAAGCAATGCCACTGCGGTTGCATTGCTCAAGCATGGAAAAAGGGTATTCACAGCTGCTGTCAAAATCGCACAACTTGCAAACTTTGTAGACTGCGGTGAAAATAGTAGGTCACCCCCATTTTCCTAGATATCACAGAACGAAATCAATTTTCTCTTATCACTATAGTTGGTGCACGGTCTCTGGCGCATGGCAAGTGGTCCATGTGCTCTTCATGACCGAAAAAGTTACAGATGTGCCGAATTTATACCTTCAAAGCAAACCACAGATGAAATAAGTATAAACTGCTTAAGAGAACGCTCGCTAAGTTTATTTAGTTAACCAAAATTGCATTGTTATTAAACAGGTTACTCTGTTCGTATCGAAATAACGGAATCTGTGGCGTAAGAACTTTCAAATCAAGGATTTTAAAACTGCAACGTAGCTTGCTCAAACTAAAGCTGCGGTGAAAAGAGCGCACACTTCGACAAAAGTGGTTCTGCGATGTTGACAATACGAGACTCTGGATTCCTGGTAAGATGGACTACATTCAGTAGAGCGATGTACAGTTTCACTAACTATTGATTTTTCTCAATCAATCGTGGTCTGTGGTGTGCATATGCGTATTCCAGGCAAACCCGTAACCCTAGGGCTCCAAGATTTCTGCACGAAAATCATATAATCTGTAGCGCGCACAACAGTTAATTCAGACCGTGTGCACCAACCAGTGACAGGGCTATGCCTAACGACCTACATGCACTCACCTGCTTGCCGGAGATTACGTCATGGTCGCTATAACGAGACCCAAAGCGCTACACACTGTTAATAATTTTCCGTGTTAGCTGGAGGAGGAGAACGCGAAGAGCAACACCGTTCTCATTAACATGCACAATGAATCCTGTATTGAGGCACTCAATCGATCAATCGGGTGCTAATACCATCTTATTGGAGGGGCGGGAGAAAATGGCGCATTGGCTTCCTTTGAAGTCGAGAATGCGCTAACAATTCTCTTAAGGTCTGATTTGAATGCGAAACAAAAAAACTAGCATAAGCGAAAGACCGAAGCAGCGATGCGTTTTAGAGAGTTATGAAGACAACAGCCGACCATCAAATAGAAATAATAAATAACAACCTAATATTGAAACTTGCTTTACCAAGGAGTGCGCTTTGTGCGAGCCAATCCCTACATATTTTAGCATAGTTAATTAATCTTTGTTTGAAAGCGCTACTATGAATTTTCAATCTTTTGTAGAAAAGCTGGTACGCATGTTAGCTGGGCGAATATAAAACTTCATGAAGAAGCAGCCCACAATAGATCTCGTTTAGATAAAACGCTTAATGTCAACAGTGAGCGAATCTGCATTTTGACAGAAAACACTTGGATAAATAAGAAAAGATAAACGTCAATCTATTGTATCTTACCAGTTCAACAGCATAGAAAAACTACCGTCAGTTACACGTAATCTTGGGGATCAAACCATAATGCATATACAAGGTATGAAAACTCAGATACGCGGTCCTCCATTATGGTCTCGCATTTCACTGGCCACACGATTTCTATGCGGTCATAAAAACAACTTATGCAGCTTTTGCCACGCATATAAAAGTTATACATGTAAAAAATTATTTATTGCACGAGTGATGATATCATTTATTTAAATCAAATTCATGAGCTTGAGAAAAACACCAACCAAGCCGAATCTAACCAGTCGGGCAAAATATAAATAAAATACTCTCAGTCACATGCAATGACGCGTTTCGACCTTCAATGAGTACGACAACAAACTGCTTAGCATGGATTGAGCCACAATGCGTACATCAGTTATAAAACGCTATAAATGCGACCCTTCCCCTAGTAGTAACTCATACATTCTATTTGACTGATTTAAATAATTGATATCACCCTATAGAAAATTAACACTTTTTAATTGTTTAACTTACTTTTGTGGCCGAAACAGTAAAAACATTATGTTAGTGGCAGTACAGAAATGGTGCAGACGACATTTCCAATCGAGTACAGTGGATGTGAGGCTAGCATGAGTGGGAGCCGCGTTGTATGAATTATGGCCTGATATTCGTTAGTTTTTTGCCGTATTATGACGATGACCCTTGAAGGTCGAAACACGTCAGCACGTGTGTCCTAAGAGCACTTTTGCTATGTTGCCGTTATCGCAGGCTCGTAAACTTGACATTTTAAGATGCTCCTTAGTATTTTTCAAAACAGCATTACAGTGAATATAGTGATAGTTCAACCATGGAATGACAAACAATGCGTAATGTGCCGATTAGTAGGGCTTTTAAAGATACATATTTAAAGTTTACCTTCACGTATCTATTGGGCAATAAATACAAGCAATAAATTGGACCTTGCATTCGTACTTAATTAGTGAATATTTACACAGAATTCATGACTAAAATTATGATTAAAATCAATAGTTTTTTAAACGTTTATTGTAGAGAACTGCTATATATGCAATGGTTTATTAGGCAGAGAGTACCGGGTAAAAAATAGTTCTAATCAGAACAGAAGGGTATGACAAACTCAGCATAAATAACGGTACAATTGCATGTTCATATGCGCTGCGTACTTACTGGTGACTCATCAGTAGGAGCCGGTATTACGTCCAAATACCATTATATATTTGGGCGAGGAATGTGGGGAAATAGGACGGAACAACGTGCAGGAGTGAAGCTAACTTCATATAACGTCTTCGACATTGCGACTTCAAAGCTAACTCACTATATATATCATATATACCGAGCCTGTAAAGGGTACCGGGACTATGGCTGTTGTGTTCGTACCTGATATCAACAGTATGGTTGCCGCGTCGGCACATGGTACCAACACAGTTGATTTCAAGGTATGCACTGTACACACTATATATTTAGGCCTAACAATCTGCGTCTTCTTCCTCTTGAACTGATTCATAAGTGTGACGACTGTGGCATCATATTTGTTACTCAAGTATTTTTTTTTTTGAAATTTGATTGCCGAGTGCCAGCTTAATATTTTACATTGCCGCGTTTTGCGTACGCGGGTTGTAGCTTTGCACCGACAGTTTCACAAAGATCCGATTGATCACAATTTCCATTTCCGTTTTGTCTTCGATCGGGCTGAGTTTGTATTTGTCCCAATGGAAATGCGGTTCTATCACATCTTTGTTTACTAGCAACGTTTCGAACGAAAACTCGTTCCATCATCAGGCCACTATTACACACACACACACACACATATATATATATATATATATATATATATATTACTGATAAATTCTATGTTTAAACCAGTGGTGAGTCAAAAAGATAAAATAAATAGAACGGTTTCGGAAACGGTTACCACATTTGCTTAAATCTGCTATTGTGAGTATTGTTGGTTTAGATGTGATAATTGGCCTGGTGATGGAACGGGGATTTTCGTTCCGAAACGTCGCCAGTAAACAAAGATGTGATAGATGCGCATTTCCAATGGGACGAATAGAAACTCAGCCCGATCGAAGACAAAACGGAAATGGAAATTGTGATCAATCGGATCTTTGTTAAACTGTCGATGCAAAGCTACAACCCGCGTACGAAAAACGCAACATTGAAACAAGCATAATCTCATGTTCATGCTTACTTTGTCGTTTCTTTCTGGTGATATTTGAGCTAATTATTTATTAGAACGCAATATTAAATACGTAATAGGTTAGTCTGTATGCAAACTAGCACAGCACTTATGCTTGTGGGTGTGAATTTTGATGAAATTATACACTTTCAACAGCTAGAGTCATCCAAAATTACTTGTATTTAAACAGCAGAGGGTTCCGATTTTAATGCAGGAAGTATAAGACACTCCAATCTGTGTTTATAAATAATATATTTAAATTAAACCGGATATGCATGTTACATGACATTTTCTGACAGTTTTTTACCACAAATTGTTCACCCGCTTCCTCGTCACTCCAAAATGTCATGTTGTTTATAACTAGGCAGATGCCACGTCTTGAGCTAGCCATTGGATAATACTCCATCGGATTCATTGTACTAGCCTTCCGGCGAGCTGTAATAGATATCGGTTCAGGTGGAGCAGGTTGTTGTGGAATCTGAAAAAGTTAAATGATTGCGAATTGGTTAAAATTGTATCTGCGCGTCATAGGGGTAATAAAGAGCGCGTATTGTGCAATGGAATTAATCGATTTCATAAACAGCGTATGAGTGACAAATTGTAAATAAATAATTTGCAAGATAAATGGTTAATGTCAGATACATAACTCAGTTCATACACGTGGATAACAGTAGCGAATAATGGAGGAATATGCATTTGTCAGCCAACATTAAACTCAAATTCGCTGTAAATAAGATCATTAATGATACCACATATACTTTCCAAACTGACTTGACTATTGCGGCTTTTTGAATTACGCTTGTATGCCCGTAAAATATTTATTCAACTACTTTCTCAGATGCAAAAAGTGTCAGACTCTCTGGTTGGTGAGTTCTCACCGGTCTCGTCACTATGATGCCTTGAGAATATTGTTTTCACAGATTTAGCTGATTTTCTACTGACATTTCGAATAGCTATTTCTCTATCCATGAGTAAAGTTTGCATACAAATCTCACAACACGAAAAAAATTGACATATTGGTTATCCTCATTCGAGCTAGCTTCGTTTATATTTATTCAAGACTTCTGAAAGTTTTCAGATGACAAAATATCGGACCATAACTACTTATCTATAACACCGGCTTACAAAAAAATATATATGTCTGCAAAATGTGTGCTTTCATCTCTTGCACGATGATAATATGGAAAATCAACAATTGTTTTTAATCTTCGCACCCGGTCTTTCAAACCATGACGATTAGGTACCTACCTATATTTATATCAAAATATATGTGTCTACATTCACATTATTTCACATATATGACTAAATATATATGCAAACCATGTGGATTAGCATATACCTCACGTAGTTTGGCTTTGGATAGGCTTTTGTGCTCCGAGAACACACCTAACTTATTCCCAGTCCTTTCTCATATGTCTGCATTAAAATTCCTTAATAATAGCATGGTTGTGGTGCTCTGCATCGGCTGTTATTCCAAACATGGCAATAGCTTCCTACAGACTGACTTCCCGATGTTCCCCGACAATACCTCAAAGTCATCATATTTGTGACAAACTACCATTCTAATATATAAAAGTTAGACACCGTTTGTCACGGAGAATTAATATATATGCAATTATATATTAGGTGTTGTGCACCAAGTAAAAAATTAGTTCTATTATGACCAGAGAGATAAACCAAAGACAACATGAACGGAAAGTATAATCTCGTTCAAATTCGTTTCGTGCTTACTGGCGACGCATCAGTAGGAGCCGGTATTACGCCCTTTAACCACTATATATTTGGGTGAGGAGAGTGGGAAAATAGGACGCCAGAATCTCCTAGACGAATGTGTAAACCTGCAGTAGTGAAACAAATATGCGGATTCGGCAACCATAGTGTTAGTACCATGTACCTTTGCGGTACTATAATGTTGGTATCGGTTACTAACACTGTAGCCATAGTGTTAGTATCCTTTACAGACTCGGTATATATATTATATAGTGTGAGTTAGCGTTGCAGTCGCATTGTCGTAGAGTTTCTATGATGTTAGCTTCACTATTGCAGGTTTTCACATTCGTCTAGTAGATTGTACCGTCCTATTATTCCATTTTCTTCGACCAAATATTTAGTGGTTAAAGGGCGTAATACCGGCTCCTACTGATGAGTCGCCAGTAAGCACGAAACGAATGTGCATGAGATTATACTTTCCGTCCATGCTGCCTTTGGTTTATCCTTCTGGTCACAACTGAACTAATTTTTTACTAGTTTCGCAACACCTAATACATAATCGCAAAATACCAATCTAATATAAAATAAAGACATCACAATCAATGTAATTTAATTATAAAAACCGTATTGGTGAATCTCTGGTCACATATGTCCCTCCACAATAAGCCTAGAATGCACAAATTCATTCCAAATCGATGCCAAATGACAGTTACCTGTCAAGTATGCGGGCTATATGTAAATCACATGCTTTGTCATACTTGTTCCACAAAGTGGCACAATTATAGTCATATTTAAGTGTTGACCTGGGCAGTTTAAAAGCACATCAAAACTCTGCCTAGCGTGTATCAAAGCGTATTGCAAATATAGTTATAAATAGCTGAGATATGGTTCAAGTCAATAGCCCCAATTTTAGCTACTTCTAAAGAGCTCTATTTGTGCACTCCACCCGACGGCTAAGATTTTTTAATTTTTAGTTGAAAATATCGAAATTAAACGAATTTATAGACTAGGAATTAGGGAACTAGCAAAGGAAGGCATACCAACTTCAGCATGATTACGAGGTGTAATCGGATTCACACACGCGTTTCAAGTTAACTGGCTGATACTGAGTAAAACTCAACGCTACATCGGAAACCCATTGAGCAGTTGATTAAGTAATGTCGGAAATTTTACCATGCTGTCCAATATCAATAAGATTAGACTTTTTATTGATAATGATTTTAGCATGCCCTAGTGGTACACTATGAAATAAATTGCTACTAATAACGCCATGCTTCAGACAATAAAAATCTGCCGAATGTTGCCTCATTTTAAAAGTGATTAACGTAAGTTTTGAACTATTGCTTATCTTAAACCAAGTTACCATTTAAGCGCATAATTCAACTTAACTGTAATCATGCTATTACTATCAATTCGTATTATTAACTTAATTATGTGTTATGACATAATGATGCGCATTAACCTTCCAAAACTAGCATCAGAGCTCGACGACAAACTGGCTAACAAGGATCAAACGTTAAGAGATTTATTAAATGTTAAACTCGGAAATGCCGCTCTCTGCCATAAAAGGCTCAAATGCGTTATAAACGAGTAGAATGCCAAATGCAAAATTCCTATGTAGTCACGAGATTGATGATTTTGCAGCATTTCTCGCTTTACTAATTAATTTTACGCTTTCTAGCAAATACTAATTGAGCATGTGATGATAACGATTATTTAAATTAAGTTTTCGTAATTAGAAGGCATACTTCAGATTTACAGAATTAGAGAGTTTTATTGCTTCATCCTCATTCAACAGTATTACATATGCTCTAATGATGATCAATAAAATAGTAAAATTAGGCATTACGTGAAAATGATGTTATTTGTACAACTATTACAAACAGTACTGATGATTATTTTAATCAAGGTTGCGGTCTTAATATAAGCACCTGACCCATTAATTACTTACATATTTCATTATAAACTAAGAATTGTGTAGTGTAGAAAAGGCAATTCATCAAGTAGACAGGTTTCGACCTTATTGGGAACTCATAATGTAATGGCCAGAAATTGCCGCGGACGGGGCTCGAACCTGGACACGTCTGCTTCGTGATCAGGAACTCTGACCACTGAGCCATCCTGCCACACACTACACTACACAATTTTCACTTACACACTAACTATTGTAACTTGGTTAGTCTATTTTTCCTTTACGTGGAGCTCATATGGCATCCATTTAGACCCAATGTTCCAACTAACCACCCAAAATCTGTCATTACTGAACAGACACCACACTACGTGAGGAAGTGGTATTGTAATGAAAATTTACTTAATTAAACGAAAGTTGGTTGCGCGGGCAGTCATAACAATTATTATAATCAATATTGCAGTCTTGATATGAGCACCTGACCCATTAATTAGTTACATATTTCAGTATAAACTAAGAATTGTATAATGTAGAAAAAGCAATACATTCAGTAGACACGTTTCGCCCTAATTGTGAACTCATCATGTACCGACCAGAAATTGCCGCGGACAGGGCTCGAACCTGGGCACGCCTGCTTCAGAAAGTGGTGCTCTAACCACCGAGCCACCCTGACACACACTACACTTCACACAATTTTCACTTACATACTAACTAATATTACTTGGTTATTCTATTTTTCCGTTAGGTGGAGCTCATATAAGGGAAAATATACTAACCAAGTTACATTAGTTAGTATGTGCGACAGGGTGGCTCAGTGGTTAGAGCACCAGATTCCGAAGCAGGCGTGCCCAGGTTCGAGCCCTGTCCGCGGCAATTTCTGACCGGTAAATAATGAGTTCCCGAAAAGGACGAAGCCGGTCTACTGGATGAATTTCCTTTTCTACAATATATCAATACTACAAGCTTCATTTTAATAATTGTTATTACCGCACGCGCAACTAATGTTCGTTTAAGTACTGATGATTATTTTACGACTGCCAACTTGATTTAGTTAGCATTTTACCATTTGTGCAATGAAGGAACGTTAAATGTTTCATATCTTGTAATTTGAAATGATAAAATAAACTTGATACAATTATAAGTCAGCAGTGCAATATTTTAATTGTATGTTTATTACAAGAATGAAAACTAGCTGCGTTACAGATTCAATCTAAAGGCACGAAAACGGGAATACTTAAAGATACTCACTTTTTAGCCGTGAAAAATTTCGCTAATAATATGTCTAGCAAACAAGCAATATAAAACGAATAAACAACACGTTTTCATTTCTTGTTCTTCAAACGGAGCTGAATTGGTTTAAAGCACTGTTAGGTATGTACAAATTCAAATAAATAACTAAAATTAGACATTTAAAAAGTCAAGAAAACAAGGTATTATACACATGTGTGTTGATGTGAAAAGTAAACGCACGAATATGAATGTGGAATATGTTGCGCACAAAGTATTAATTCAGTTAAAATAGCTAAAGCATTAAAACATGCATTGAGTGGAAAATAAAACCATCAATGATTGCGCATATGGTGATAACAGGGATTTAAATATAGTTTGCGAACTTACACATCAATCCTATTTTAATTGACCAGGCGTACAACATCGTCACGTTAGATTTGCTATGTTGTGTGACCGGTTAATTTGAACGGGACTGATGCAAATCTGAAGTTTGCAAACTTAATTTAAATGCACTGACTGTCGCTTAATTGAAAACAAATGTTGTTGATTAAACGAACATTGGTTGCGCGGGTGGTGATAACAATTATTATAATCAAGGTTGCGGTCTTGATATAAACACCTGACCCATTTACTGCTTACATATGTCAGTATAAACCATGTGTAGAAAAGGCAATTCATCCAGTGTCGGTTTATTGTGCGTACTTCAACTCATACACTGGGCCAGAATTTTGCCGCGGTACAGGACTCGAACCTGGCACGTCTGCTTGGAATCTGGTGCTCTAACCTCTGTGCGGCAGGATGGCTCAGTGGTTAGAGCACCAGGTTCCGAAGCAGACGTGCCCAAGTTCGAGTCCTGTCCCACGGCAAATTCTGGCCAGTACATGATGAGTTTCCGCAGTGACGAAAACCCGTCTACTGGATGAATTGCCTTTTCTACACTAGTACAATTCTTAGTTTATACTGACATATGTAAGTAATTAATGGATCAGGTGCTTATATCAAGACCGCAACCTTGATTATAATAAATGTTGTTGATGTTAGTTTAAGTAAGTTAAGTTTAAATGGCGACAAACATATGATAAATGATGCCGATGGATGCCAGAGTAGAGAGGATGTGTGCTAAATTGACAGGTGATTCGATTGGTTGCTCCTAGTTTATGCTTGTTATACAGATTATGTGTGTGACCTTGATTCGAGTTGTTAATGAAAAATACCTATGATCACAGTGTGTGTCAAGTTGGCACAAATTTGGCAACAATACGTCTACGTCATGAGGTCGCACTTTAGTCTGCCATCGACCATTTGATTTCTTAGATAATATGGTCGAGGTATTTTGCTGACTCTTACCGACGTGCGGTTTTTAAGTACAGAATACATTTCTTAACGAGATTTAATCATGTGTTTGTTCCAAATTTTGTAAAAGTTTATTGTTAGCAATGAAATAATTTGGCACTTGAAACACACTGCCTGACAGATTTGTTATTAAAATTATGTTATCCTGAAAAATGAAATTATATTCAATAAAAGTAAAGCTACATGGTCATATTTGTATTATTAATTGTTAAGATGTATGAATTTCCTATGCTAGATAATGGAAATTGTACAAGTAAAAAATAAACTAAAATAGTTAGCACTTTACAACCAGACCAAAAAACCAGCAGGTTTTACTGTTATTTAAAAAGTGAACGTTGATTTCTAAATGCAAATAAAATGAAGTATGACGCTCTGGAAAATCAAATATGGAGGAGAGGGCATCTAGAGAATTTTTTTTGAAATCTTAAACATGTATATTTTTTGGAACCAAAATAATGTCCTTTTGGAATGAGAGCCTTAATAATATTCATGGCACTCTTTCCATGTTCAGAAAGAAAAATAAATTTTATCAGATACAATAAGCGTTTCTTACTCAATGCACGAAATTGATTAGTTGTTCCTTTATTTCACACTCTCTCCATGTTTAAATTTTTCTATCATGCTATTCCTTTCAATTTATTTATAAAGAAATTTTCATTTTTAGGTAGTTGAGAAGAATATGAGAAAAAAAGTTCTTATATCTAATAAAACTATTATTCTTTTTGCAAATGGAAAGGATAATATGAAAAATTATGTCATTTTTAAGATGTCATATTTATCGACTACTTAAACTTCATTTAAATTTTTTAAAATTTGATATGACATTAAGTATTCAAAATAAATCGTTGAACAACAATAATCCATTTTAAAATAGAATAAATATTGTGCTAAAAAGCCCTATGGTATTGGCAGTGCACAAACAAATTGTCATTGATAAAGGTACTATGGTTTCGCCAACAGTGAGAACATTTTAAAATTATCAAGGTTACGATCTTAATATCAACACCAATCCTACTATATGCATATATTTGTCAGTATAAACTAAGCATTATATAATGTAGATTGAGCAATTCAACCAGTAGACCAATTTCGCTCATATTGGGAACTGGTCATGTACAGTCAAAACTTGGTCACGGACAGGGCTAAAACCTGGGCACGTCTGCTCCGGAAACTGTTGCTCTGACCACAGAGCCATCCTGTTCTATAATGACAGATTTCGAGTAGCTAGTTGGAACTTTAGTTCTAATGAGATGGTATATTGGCTTCATCTGAAGGAATGGCTAACAAAGTATCATTAGATAATATATAATGGAAATTTTTTTGTAGTGTGCGGCAGGATGGTTCAGTGGTCCAAGCAACAGTCTCCGAAACAGATTTACCCATGCTGGAGCCTTGTCCGAGGAAAACTCTGCACGGTAAATGAAGAGTTCCCCATAAAGACGAAACCAATCGACTGGATGAATTTTCCTTTCTACATTATAAAGCGCTTTATTTATATTGACTAACGTATGCATATAATAGGATTAGTGTTTATATCAAGATCGCAAACTTGATTTAAAATACTTTTATTCTTTTCACAGTTTTGGACAATGTCTGCTAGTAGAATTAGCCTTCAAATAAAGTAAAACGTTCGCATATTTTCTTTTAATTAAAATTATAAGGCTCTGCGTTTGTCTGTATAGTTATAAATATCCGAGTAACACTTTTCTTATTTTGCATGTACCAGTTAAGTACGCGCTAAGACTAGCGCGAATTCGGTCTTCTACTAGCTCACCCTAAATATGATTGGTCATAGATACGTATCTATACATAAATAAAGTTTGATGCGTTTGGAACCATTGAGGATTTATTTAATATCCATTTCGAAGTTGCAGAGTTATCCTGATTTTACATTGAAAGTCAATAATTTCCATGTTTTTTAGCATCCTCTCATGTTAACAGTAATATTTATAATTTTCCCATTTTTTGCATTATCATTAAATAATTCTATGCATTTGAAATCGCGTGCCACGTAGAAAGCAATATAGGTTTATTTTGGTTTTTTTCTGTAATCAATCCATATTAAAGCTTTCCTATTTCCTATTGATATTTTGATTAGAATTAAATAACGTTAAAGCATTAGTATCTCACCCAAATTCTCCAATTGAAAGGTTAATCTGAAGCTAAAACAAATAGTTACACGGTAACACTTAAGATTAATCTAGTAAACGAGTTATTTTAATCTAAATAACAATAATGTAAACTCACAGTTAATGAGGTCAAACCATTAGTGCATCCTATTTCGAGGCGAATTTCATGACAAGTCTAATAAAAGTCTAAAATTTTGCGTAGGCATGAACTGTGTGATAGTTTTATAAAAAGAAGCGGGTAATTATGATATATTCCTTAAAAGGAATTGATTTTGTGTAGTGCTGTCGATGTTGTAGCTGATACCAAAATTCACTGGTGCGGGGCAATTGATAGCACGCGTAGGTCGGTAAAATCTTGTGTGCTTTTATTTCTGTGATCCGACACTATACATAGAATATTGTGATTTCCTGTAAATGAACTCTTGTGAGTACGTCATATTACACCGGGGTTTCTAATCCGAATATTAAATTTAAACTCCATTTATGCTTTGTCTTGTTCACATCACATTGTAACTTCAATAATCGAGAAGCACAATGATTGACACAGATCAGTCTGAACCATGCAGCAAATATGTCCGATGGGAAGGTCTCGCTAACTTTGTTTTCATTTCTTAGATTTTGCCACAATCCACAGGGCGGGAATCCTAGCTCCTCGTTTATGTAAATACGGACGCATGCATATATTTGCTTATGTATGAATGTTTTTTTGTGCCAATGTATGTGTGTTTTGCATGTATGTATGAACGTATGCATGCATGTATGTATGGGTGAATATACGTATGGGTGTGTTTATCCATGAATTTATGCATTAAATTATATGTTAATGTATGTATAGGAGATTGTACCGCCAAATTTTTCTACATTCCTTGACAAAATATATAGAAGGTATAGAGTGTAGAACCGGCTCCCACTGATGAGTCGCTAACAAACACGAAACTTAGGTGTGCATGAGATTATACCTCTCCTTCATGCTGACTACGGTATATCCCTCTGTTCCTATTAGAACTAATTTGTTACAAGATGCACAATCCTTAATACACAGTTGCATCTATATATGATTTCAGGATCTTGCAACTTTTTGTGCGGTTCATGTAATCTGTTGTATACCCCTGATTCCGAGTTTTAAATATCAAACTCAAAGACCGTTATTTCGCATTTATATGCATTTATACGGCATTATTGCTTAGTTAAATTGTCTTGTAATGCATTACTTCAATGCAAAAAAAAATTCTTAGGCCTTAAAATTAGTTTTTCATCACATCAGTCATGTTATGATAGACTTGAATGCTGAAACAATAATGTTATTTAGATAAGCAAAAAATTGTAATACTTAAGTGGTTTAATTCCGTTCAATAACTATTCCTAATAAAGCATTTTATTATAACTTCTTTAATTAATAAATAATTTATAAACACTTCACATTTTAGCATTGAGTAAACAAGACAATCAGTGCTATGTCGAGCTGTACTGCATGCAGACATATCCGATTTATATTCTAATTAGAAAATTTGGAGTTCACCGTGCGAAACGTTGGCACTGTCTTTTGCCTCTAATTACTAACGGTAGTTTAATAGATAGCTATACTAAAAAAGCTTTAAGCAGCAGATATCAAAGAATGGACACTTCAAAGATGCGCACAATTCCCTCCCATTCAATGCATAAAGCCATTAAAAATAAAATGATCACGACATTCTGACAGTCTTTGAGTTGATTTTCCTTATGAAGACTTATTTATGAGTGCAGTACAATCATCAGCGATGCTTCTGTTTAGACGCAATAACTGCATTCAACACAGAAGTAACTTTCTTGGAATCATTTAAAATTTATGATTGTTTGTTTACAATTTTTACCATTTAACATCTAAAGCAAATCAAGCCGATTCAAATATTTAATATATATTGATGTTAATCGGATAATAGTGGTCTCCTCTTTTTCAAAAGTTTTATATTACAGGAAATGCAGGAATCTAAAATATATCGCTAGGCATTGCAACAACAGAATAAGTCGATGTAAAATAGAGCACTTTTTGTAAAATGAGTCATAGTCCGAGAGGGCCTTTAAGCACGCACAAACATTTATTTTAATTTTAATTAGGTCAAACAAATTATCCATTACTCTTAACAATGGAATGTTATTAAACAACGGTGAATCATCATGTGAGAACCTAACGTTGTCGTGAATATTTTTCCATTTTTGTTTGTAGGCCAGCTCGACAAAGTCCTCGACTTTGTTTGCATTTAAGCAATCAATGCCTGTGCGAGAGGTAATAACAACAATTTAAATCAAATTTGCGGGCATGTGATAAACATCAATCACATTGTACTCAACCACTCAAATAGCATAGCAAAATTATGATCACTCGTGCTCACGCCTCTCCAACTAGTATGGCTGTTTGTATTAGGTGTTGCGAACCTAGTAACAAATTAGTTCACTTGTGACCAGATGGATAAACCAAAGGCAGCATGAACGGAAAGTATAATCTCATGTGCACATTCGTTTCGTGCTTACTGGCGACTCATCAGTGGGAGCCGGTATTACGCCCTTTAACCACTATATATTTGGTTTATCCATCTGGTCACAACTGAACTAATTTGTTACTAGGTTCGCAACACCTAATACATACTTGCATATATATTAGGTCTTCGCAACAACCAGTATTTAACTGTAGTATGGCTGTTGTCAGATTGCGACTGACTAACGAAGATCAAAGCGCAATACATGTGAAAGATGAGCACAGTGAGATATACTGCTTTAAATGTAATGATTATGTTGGATCAAGGTTTTTAAAAAGGCAAATTTAAACTGATTAACAAGAAAACTAAAATAAGGTGTGTATTATTTTCCAATTGGCACGCAGATGAATTCAAATGTATAGAGGATACTGAAGATAACGCACGTAACACGGAGATAAAAAAATATCAGGACTAGAAATGATAAAAATTTGTGGAATTTTGGCATTTATAGACCGATCGTAGATAAGATAAGTTCTCCGGTAAATAATCGGTTAGTAAATCTTTATGAAATAAAAATTAATGAAAATCAGCTGTAAACGCTTAATTGTTGCTCGAATACAACTATTTAGATTGAGAAATTACCAAAAAAATCAGTTAATTAATGAGGCCATTAAAACAGCAAGTCAAGGTTGCGATCTTGATATGAACACCTGACCCATTATGCACACACATTTGTCAATATATAGTAAGCATTGAACTGTCATGAATTTGCCGCGGACAGGGCTCGAATCTGTTGCTCTAACCACTGAGCCACCCTACCGCACACTCCAAGCAATTTTCTGTTATATACTAACTAACGTTTCATGGTTAGCCTTTCCCTTAGGTAAAGTCTATATGGCATATCTTTAGAACCAAATCACCAACTAACCACCAAAATTCTGTAATTATAGAACAGACACCACGCTATATGGAAACGTGGTATTGAATTGAACCAATGTTTATTTAAAGATAAGGGTTAGTTTGAATTAGACGACCAAAATTGTGTTAAAATAGAACGCGGATAAAAATAAACCAAATTTTGAAGTAAAAAGTCTCAGAAAATAGATACTAACACAAAATGCAATATTCTTGAAAGCAGAAAAAGTAGGGGCGATCGTTCTAATGAATCAATCTGATTATAATGATACAATGTATGAACCACTAGACAATACTTAGTTATACATTAAGATATCTAAAAACTATACTGGTAATTTAAAATGGGAAGTTAAGTTATAAACCAAAAATATGATTGCTACTGGTAAATTGGAGCAAGCCTTTCGAAAAACTCTCTTACAAGAGACACAGTTGCGCCAGAGCGTGTGGTTAATTAACGGTATATAAATCAAGTAATTCTTTGAAAATTATTAATTTTGTCCAACACTCTCCAACATATAAAATTTTCACGTTTCCATGCCATCGAACAAGGAAATATTCGTACTTTTTGGACCATACATGAAGGAACTCATTCTATTTAGTTGAGACTGTCGGTAAATGTGAATTAAATGAAAATGATAGATTACGAGCTTAGGTGTGGTATCAGTTTTCACCGGTATACCAGTATCCAAAGTACTGGACTATTTGCACCGTTTTTTGGCTGATCAACTGATAGTATAAGATGGAAGTAAAATGACGATGAGACATATAATGGGGATGATGAACACACTTATGAATTCTACTTATTTTATGTTTAGGAAGGAATATTATAAGCAAATTAAAGATGTTTAACTAGGATAACTGCTGACAGTTCTAATAGCAAATATCTTCATGCATTACATGAAGAAAACCCCCTTAGATATGAAACCCCAGAATCTAAAATTGTATGCACGAATTTTGAATGTAATATTATTTAGAATCATGGAGAGGATGAACTGATATATTTATTAAACTAAGCCAATCAATTAAGCGAAATGGAATTTCCGATTGAAAATGAATCTTGCGGCAAAGTACTATTACTGGGTGTCCAATTAATTATAAGTGGTACAATACTACAACGAGATATTAATGAGCAGGATAATTGTTCAGGTAGCCTACTTAATTTCAATTGAAATCATCCTTATAGATTGAAAATAGGTAATGAAAATCGATGACAATTAAAAGCTTGAGACTAACAGATACAAAATCTAAGGAGATTGAATTAGGTAGACTGCGGGAAATATTCGGTGCTAATGGGTGGCCTGTAATGTTAATAGAAGAAACTATGACGTGGATTGTAAGTAAATTTAATCAAAAATAGAAGTGCGTGAAGTCAGATAGAACAAAAGAGAACCGATAGGTCATGGTAATACCTGACTCCAAACGAAGGAGGAAAATAAAAAACGATAACATTGAAATACAATATACGTACTATTTTAAAACAAACACTTACCGTGGCCACTAAACTTCAAAATCAAAATGAGAAAATTTAACCGTTGGACTCAATTGAAGTGCATGAAATCCCATGTAACAAGCGTAACCTCATATATGTGAGTGAAACCATGCGCGCAGTTACGGTCAGAAGAGGAAAGTAGAAACGAATGCAAATAAGGACATGTTGATAGACCGCATCTTGTAAGTTATACAGTACGGACAGGACATAAAATTCTTTAAATCAAGTTTGCGAGCTTGAACTAAACACCAATCCCATTGTATTTAACCAGTCGTTGAACAACATAATAAAACTACCGCCAGGACATACAATTAACTGGGTTGGTTGCAGACGCGTATCAATATATGGTAGTAATAGATCGATCAGATTGATTAGAGATCGAGATTTAATCGAGAGATGACATAATGAATGAAACGGCTGTAGAAAAATCATTAAGCTCGGTTTGAAATACAGCACTAAATAATGGTAGGAAGCGAAGGTTGCACGAATCAGAATCGAAAACACACCCACGTGAAAGAGTGGGCACGTTGGATTACCATCAACTTACAAATAGCGTGGGATGATTAATTATTGATCTTTCAAATAATTTAATAATTATCTTATAATTGCGTTCTCTATTAATTATTATCTTACTGTATCTATTTACTAAGGTTCCTTATGGAGCGTAGTACTTTTTAATAAATTTTTACATTTAAAAATCATATTTTCATTACACTATTACTATAATCTTTCTTTTAGTAGGCAATTTTCGAATTTCTTTTATTGCCAGCATTTTTCTTTAACCAACTGTCTTAATGCTACTTTATATTTCTATAAACTCTTGATTATATACCGTGAAAAAGTTGCCACCAGTGTATTCACATATCCTTGCCTCTTACTTTACCAAGATGCAAATCGTAAATAGTTTATTTAAGAAAGAACATGTAAAAAATAGGCCAGACGTGTGCAAAGAGGAATTCACATTACTCATTTTAGTTTCACTATGAGAAGTGTAATCGTGCAATTAATTATATGTAACTGATTACTTCTTAATCCTAAGCAAACTACGCTTATCAGGTGAATCTACAGGTGTTATTAGATCGCTGTAATTGCACCTGGACGAGTGTACACGTGCAGTAACTGATGGCTTTGAAATTCTAAACAAACGCGTGCACATACGCGCAGTAATGACGTAGGCTTACCTAGTCAATCGTCAGTATGCTTCATTAGGTCACTGTGATTTCATTTTGAAGAGCGCACACATTAAAACACGTACACCCACTTACATATATTAGGACAATTTATCCAGCACATATACGGTTATCCTTAAGAGATCTACCAGTTCAGACTAAATTTTTCAATTGGCTTAACAATTATTATAATCAAGGTTGCGGTCTTGATATAAACACCTGACCCATTAATTACTTACATATGTCAGTATAAACTAAGAATTGTATAGTGTAGAAAAGGCAATTCATCCAGTAGACCGGTTTCGTCCTTATTGGGAACTCATCAAGTACTGGCCAGAATTTGCCGCGGACAGGATACGAACCTGGGCACGTCTGCTTCGGAATCTGGTGCTCTAACCACTGAGCTATCCTGCCGCACACTACACTACACACAATTTTCAGTTATATACTAACTAATGTAACTTGGTTAGTCAATTTTTCCTTTAGGTGGAGCTCATATGGCATCCATTTAGACCCAAAGTTCCAACTAACCATGCCCAATCTGTCATTACTGAACAGACACCACATTACATGGGGAAGTGGTATTGAAATGAACATTTATATAATTAAACGAACATTGGTTGCGCGGGTGGTGATAACAATTATTATAATCAAGGTTGCGGTCTTGATATAAAGAATTGTCAAAATCTTTTTGGATGATTTTGCCACAGCAAAACGCTTGTGAAAAAGGAAGCTGAAATTTCCAAAGTAAAAATGAAGAAATTGAATGCAAACACCCTGTTTCGCACGACGAGGGCCAGGTAATTAATCTATTCCCTGTGGCGCAACAAGTATTGTTTAAAATGACACTGGGTGCAATTGGCAACTAATCTTCTCATTAAGCAATAATATTTTCCTGTTAAGCCGCGTCACGTCATCTATTTTATTTACGACGATTTCAAACCAGACGGACTGACGGTAAACTGGAGTATAAGTATGTAGAAAATTACATAAACATTATATTCAACAATGCCAGTCGGCAAAACTGGATGAGCGATTAATATTGCCATCTAAACAAACAACGATGTCGCCAGACTAGCATAGCGTAGTTCATCAATAATGCGATGTCAAATAGCAATTATGAATTAGGTGTTGCGCACCTTGTAACTAATTAGTTCAATTATGACCAGAAGAATAAACCAAAGACAGCATGAACGGAAGGAATTATAATCTGGTGCACATTCGTATCGTGCTTACTGACGATTCATCAGTAGGAGTCGGTATTACGCCCTTTACCTGCATTACTAACCCAAATATATGGTGGGTAAAGGGCGTGATACCGGCTCCTACTGATGAGTCGCCAGAAAGCACGAAACGAATGTGCACAGAGATTATACTTTCCGTTCATGCTGCCTTTGGTTTATCCTTCTGGTCACAACTGAACTAATTTGTTACTAGGTTCGCAAAACCTAATACATACTTGCATATATATTAGTTCTCCATCACGAACAGTATCTAAATGTCAGACAGCAAACGGAAAAATACTCTTACATGCAGTAGCCCACACAGCGGAAGCCAGATGGAGGTAAAATCAAACGTTAGTAGATTAACCGTTTCTCTGGCATAACCTGATTATAAAGAATCACTCATTGCCCCACACAGACACATGACCACACAGACACAAATCCACACAGACACATATCCACACAGACACAAATCCACACAGACACATATCCACACACATTTTCACAGATCGTCACGGGAACAACAATAAATTACCCGTGGCATTACTTCTGAATTTGATTGCATTTATTTATAATCGCAACTATTATGGATATTTATTGACAATTCCATGCACGATCCACGATTCGTAGATTGTGTAAAACCATAGAATAGTAAATTTGATACATATAATAGTATGTTCATACCAACTGCACTTTTACTATTGCTCGGGTGATACGAATTTTAGATTCCATCTTATAAATCTCTATCGAAACCGCCTAATCTGAAATGAAAGGTTTAACAACACGCCAGCTGAGAAAAGAGTATCATTTTATCATACGTACTACGGTATTTAATATCTCAAATTGACTCAGTTTTTCATTGACATCCAACTGAAAATCGATGCTATTTCTAAGAAATATCATGAAACATTGTCATTGATGCATGCCATCTTGAGACACTCCTCTCCTTTAGATATTCATAGTTTGTAGAAGATGGGCCGTTGCTAAAAATATGTAAAAAAACCTTCTCCTACATAACGAGAAAAAAGTCCAATAAATATGATTGAATGTAGAACTGAGTGATAATTTTACGGAAACTGCAAAATCGAAAAATAGTTGTCTTTTTCTACTCTACTACAGCTTTAGTGAATGTGAAATCATCTCTCCACGTTTTGAAAGTAATCTTTTTTAATATTAGAAGTTAGTTAAAAGCTGTACTGAAAATTCACTATTGGGAAGAAAATCACCCTTTTCATGTCAATTAATCACGTAATGTGCTATTATCCTGAATGACTTTTGGTAGTATCTGTCCTACGTGCTGATTAATCTTACATAGTGAGATGTTGTTCTGATGCAATTTCTTGTTTCAATGTTGTTCTTGTTGGTGATATTTTCATTATACTATTGCTTAAAAGTAATGAAAATGAACTTCCCTCAAATTCCAATCCGATTATTCACAGGAGAAGAGAAACAGCAGGATTCTGTAGCATATATGGAGATATTTTACAACACTACTTAAAGCAAAGTACGAGAGAATAGTGATGATGTACTATTTTGCGCAAATTTGCGGATTTCAAATACACAGTATAAAATGTTTCATAGATCGCTAAATTGCAAAATGACCGGCAATTCAGAAATTAGTTTAAAAAAGTATTTCTATTTATTTACATTACGCCTATTTGATTTTAGATTTTTAATAAAATTCGAAAAAAAGTATATTAATGGTTACAGTTAAATACTGTTTGTTGCAAGTATGTATTAGGTGTTGCGAACCTAGTAACAAATTATTTCAGTTGTGACCAGAAGGATAAACCAAAGACAGAATGAACGGAAAGTATAATCTCATGCACATTCGTTTCGTGCTTACTGGCGACTCATCAGTAAGAGCCGGTACTACGCCCCTTAACCACTATATATTTGGATGAATTATGTGAGATAATAGGACTATACCATCTCTATTTGAATATAAACCTGTAGTAGTGAAGCTTACATCAAATATATAGTCTTGACAACGTGACTTCAACGCTAACTCACACTATATAATATATATACTGTGTTCAAAGGGATACTAACACTCATGGCTATTGTGTCAGTAAATCGATATCAACATTAGTGAGAACCGAAAAGGTACATGATACTAACATGATGGATATCAATGTATGCTATTGTTCACCGAAATTGAGAATTACAACTATTTCTGAACACCTGTTACACCAGTAAATCCATACACTCTGGCCTTTATATAGTAATAGTATCCTTTACAGACCTGTACAAGATATAGATATATATATATATATATATATATATATATATATATATTATAGTGTGAGTTAGCGTGGGAAGTAAAATTGTCGTGAGACTTTATATAATGTTTGTTTTCACTACCCCAGGTTTACACATCTGTCTAGAAATTGTATCCTCCTATTATCCCACATTCTTGACCAAAATATATAGTGGTTAAAGGGCACACTGGTTCCTACTGGATGAGTCGCCAGTAAACACAACGAATGTGTATAGAGCTTATACTTTCCTGTCTATGCTGCCTCTTGCCCATCCTTCTGGTGACAACTGAACTAATTTGTTACTAGGGTTCGGCAACACGCACAATGTATTAATTAATTTGCTGCCTTTAGATATGGACACGAACATATCCCGGAGCGTTTCGATAGGTACTTTGCGTTCAACTGTAATTTAAATATAAGAAACCTAAGATATTAGTCGATATTTAATTTTTATTTAAACTTCATTCGTAGAACATCTAACTCGGTTTAGTAGATGGAATTTATACCTTTAAAAAAATATTTATTTATATGCCTCAAAGGTTAACCAGTCCAGTTTGACTGTTAATAATATGATGGTCACTTAACGGAGGTATTGTATATGGTTGTATTACTTACAAATAAATAATGTCCTATTCGGATAAGGAGGTCGGATAAATTTCGACTTTTTTCAGCACATCCGATTATTCGACTTTGTCATCAAGTATTTCTGCATTGAAATTAGCGTCATTGTCTACCCACAGAAAAATATTAATATGAGCTACGATCACATCAAAACGATATATTTTTGTTGATTAGCTAGAATGCATAAAAAACAATTAAATAGCAGAGAAAGAGATGCAAAGATAAAGATATAATAGATGCATAGTAAATGAAAGTTAGAGAAGAAATAGGAGAGATAGCGAGAGACAAATTGAGAAACACAGACCGGGAGAGAGAAAGACAGAAATAGAGAATTAGAGAGAGAGAGACACAGGGTTAGGGACAGAGATAGAGGGTGAGAGGGAGACAGAGAGACAATGAGAGAGGGAGAACTGCCTATCGGTACAATAATGATAGGTAGCTAATCAAAGTCACTAAATCAGGCTCAATAATGTAATGTACGTAGAGCTGGCCGGTTATTAAGAAAGCGAAAATGTTTAGAAAAAACGAAAATGACTTTGTCCATAACACTTCTGCGATTAAACGAACGTTAGTTGCGCGGGCGGTGATTAAAATGATTTGAATCAAGCTTGCGATCTTGATTTAAAGACCAGTCCCATATACATAAATACATTTATCAATAGAAACTAAGCAACGATTAGTGTAGAAAAGGCAATTCATCCAGTCGACCGATTTTGACTTTATTGGGAACCCATCGCGTACTGTGCAGAAGTTGCAGCGGAGAGGGCGCGAACCTGGGCAAGTCTACTACGGATTATGTAACTCGACCCACTAAGCCACCCTGTCACACATCTCCGATTGTGGAGCACATATTGGAGGACATATTCTACAAAACAGATGCATATCTGTGTATTTTTTAAATGACTAATTAACAAATCAATGTGGATAGTTAAAGGTGTTACCCGTGACATACTATAACGATATAAGTGTAAAAAAAGAATATCTGTATTAAATCAACGTAATAATGGTACTGTGCTTGTCTTTGTGTTTTTACGCATATGCTTGGTTGTGTTTACATATTTCATGAAATCCGTAAAGAGTTTATTGTTACATTGACATTGTACAATGCTTAAAGGTGATCCAGTTTCATCACTTTATGGGCTTTCTTGATTAACCTCAGAAACAAACAGTGAATTTTGCTAGACCAATTGTGAAGAAATAAAACTCTAAATTTAATCTGCTTTATATCAACCTATTTTTGCAATCAAATTAATACTTTTAATTAAAAAATAATTTTCCGTTTGTGGCGCTTCTGAAGTATATTTAAAAATTTTGTTGATGTGTTAACCATGCGCTTACTATGGACTGAGAGAATAAAGGACGTTTTCATCAAGTTCATAACTGCTCAATAATGACAATATGACTGCAATTGATAGATTTAGCCACTAGATTTTTAAATTAATTTCGTGAACATTTATCAATTTGCGAGTCCTAATAAAACACATAACACATTATTTTCTATCAGTTAAAATTTAGCCAAAACCGCTTACCTGATTTGGTTGCAACAGAGGTGAAATTGTACTCGTCCCGTCCAAATCCCAGCTTTTGGTTAACGTCTTTGAGTTAGGCAATCCGCGCAATAGTTGAGCTCCTGTGGTTGAACCACCTACTACTTTTGATATTGACGATATTTTTCTTCGTGTAATTGACGAAGTTTGCGTGGATTCGGCGCCGTTGGGAGACGTCTTTAACAGTTCACTGCTTGATTTTTTCATCGACGTTGAAAGTACACTATCTTTGGCATTGTAGAACGGCTTCATGATAGGAAAGTTGGTTGCTTTAGATGGGTAACTTGATTTACATTTTACAGGCCATGTAGCATTTTGGGATTGATCATTTTTATAGTCAATATCATACTGGTTTTCACCAGTTAGTGTCGTGGCTTTGGCACCACAATCATGAGCTGCAATCACCGAAGAAGAACTGTGAATAGACAATTGATTTGCCCCATCGACAGATGACTCGGCTAAAGCTGCATTCATTTGTGATAAATGTACCAAACTACCACCACTACCGCCAGGGCTACACCCTGTAAACGAAGGAACATTTTGCCAGACTTGCTCAGAAATTCCTAAGAGATTCTGAGTGTCGTCTGGCGATGCAGTAACCGCAGCTAAACTGAAACTTTCTCGTATTTCACTATACTTACTGGGAACTCGGGAGGTAATCAATTTCAGTGTGTCGCGTGGCGAAGACATTTTTGGTGCACTCGCTAGCTCATGATCGCCGCTACTAGAGTATGAAGCTTCCGACGAGGCATCGCAATCGTTGCCACTGTTGTTGCTTGAAGGACTGCCGTTGAGCGGATTTTCGTGGTTAATATCCTGCCGAGTTTCGCTATTATGGTTGAAATTTTGTTTTTCAATGTATTCAATAAGACTATTTATAATTTCAAACAATATTCACCAAATAGCAAAAATTTATCTAACAATTATAGTTTAAATGGAGACATTATCTTGATGTCTCCAAACGTAAGATGAAAATTTGTTCAACAATCCGATTGTACCGTAGTTTTATTTTCAAGTGTTACTTCTATTTTTTGTTGTTAAGCAAGTTTAAAACCTATATTTTGTTGGAAAGCACAATTCAAAATTAAGAAATTTCGTGTCTTAAGTTATATTTTATCGAACAAATATCAAATTGTAACAAATGTCCATTTTTAGAAAGTTAAAAATGCATAAAATGTAAATGCAGTGAGAGTCCAAAATGGTGAACACCCATTAATACGTGTAACACCTTCTGTACACTTAGAATTCTCGAAACTGCTTTATCTGGCAACAAAAATCAATTGGAAATTTATTAATTCACGATGATTCGTAAATTCTTATTAACTCAGTTCTCTAATTGCATTTAATAAGTACATTAAAGACAATATTTAAAGAACCTATTAAAGAGGTTCGATTTGAGACAGGCGAACAAATTGCAATATTAGTGACCGCCTCGTAATTCGGCTTACGCGAATTAATTGATATCTTATGCATAAATGATATTTGAGATCAATATCAACGGCAGGTTTTGCTAAACTGTTGTTAACGGAAATTGCAATACCTAAAATAACACGCATATTTTAGATGTATGAAATGTACATTTTAAAGCTGCCTATGCTTTTTTCTATTTTGTGCATAAAAAATTGCTTTCTGATTTGTGCAGGCAGAATAAGAATGTGCGAGCAATAGGCTGAACTGAACGTGGTGTATGTAAAAGATTGGGCGTAACCTTATCTTAAAAGCTCTTTCCATTTAAGTGATTACCTGTTATGCATTAATTCTCATCACGTCTGTAGAAAAGTAGAAAACCGTTTTATCTATTATCTCTATGGACCATAATCACGTTTTGCAATAATAAAATCCTGTCAAGTGGGCCAACTTGTGTCAACTAATGCTAAGTACTCCACTGATTTTTCGGCCTCATTCTATTTTATTGTTACAACTCGATAATACTTTATTCATATGCTCAGACAATTCTCTATCTCTGTTTAGTACCGTATGCACAACAATTTCTGCAAAACATCTCTTTATAATAGTAAACAATAAAATTAGATCTGTATTTAGTACTCAGCTAAATAGATTAGATATTAGGTGCGCATTCAAGGATCTGAACACTGCCACTGCCTATCTATGAACCGAGTGTCATGTAAAAAATCATTGATTGAACAATCATTGTTTGCGCGGCTGGTGCTAACAATTCTTTGAATCAAGTTTTCGAGATTGAAGTAAAAACCAATCCCATTGTATTAAACAGTTAAAGATTTTTGTTTCGTAGAACTAATATATATGCAAGTATGTATTAGGTGGTGCGAACCTAGTAAAAAAATTAGTTCAGTTGTGACCAGAAGGATAAACCAAAGGCAGCATGAACGGAAGGTATAATCTCATGCACATTCGTTTCGTGCTTACTGGCGACTCATCAGTAGGAGCCGGTATTACGCCCTTTAACTACTATATATTTGGTACAAGAATGTGGAATAATAGGACGGTACAATCTCCTAGACGAATGTGTAAACTTGCAATAGTGAAGCTAACATCATATAAGTCTACCACAATGCGACTTCAACGCTAACTCACACTATATAATATATATACCGAGTCTGTAAAGGATACTAACACTATAGCTATTGTGTTAGTAACCGATACCAACATTATTGTACCGAAAAGGTACATGGTACTAACACTATGGTTACCGAGTCGGTACATGATACCAACCTGATGGATATCAATTTATACTATAGTTCACCGAAATTGAGAATTACAACAATTTCTGAACACCTGTTACTCCAGTAAATCCATACACTCTGGCCTTGATCGATATCAGTTATCACATTTCGCAGTAAGCATGACATCATTCAATTCAATATATTACAGTTAAATACTGTTTGTTGCGAAGAGCTAATATATATGCAAGTATGTATTAGGTTTTGCGAACCTAGTAACAAATTTATTCAGTTGTGACCAGATGGATAAATCAAAGGCAGCATGAACGGAAAGTATAATCTCATGCACATTCGTTTCGTGCTTATTGGCGAACTATAGCATAAATTGATATCCATCATGTTGTTACTATGTTCCGACTCGGAATCCATAGTGTTAGTACCATGTACCTTTTCAGAACAATAATGTTGGTATCGGTTACTAACACAATAGCCATAGTGTTAGTATCCTTTACAGACTCGTTATATATATTATATAGTGTGAGTTAGCGTTGAAGTCGCATTGTCGTAGACTATATGATGTTAGCTTCACTATTGTCTAGGAGATTGTACCGTCCTATTATCCAACATTCTTGACCAAAATATATAGTGGTTAAAGGGCGTAATACCGGCTCCTACTGATGAGTCGCCAGTTAGCACGAAACGAATGTGCATGAGATTATACTTTCCGTTCATGCTGCCTTTGGTTTATCCTTCTGGTCACAACTGAACTAATTTGTTAATATGTGCGCAACACCTAATACATACTCCCATTGTATTTAATCAGTCTTACCAAAATACGGACGGTAGATTTGCTATGTTATTCGACCGGTTAAATACAATTGAATAAGTGTTATGTTTCCATATTTCACAAAACAATTATTGCACGTACTAAGGTGAGCAATGTGTTACTGCGTGGATTGTATAAAAATGAATTAAATTAAATTATCTAACTTCCTCTTCACACATTCCAGTATATTTTGTCAATTTTTGAAAATAGTAAAGTTTACTCATACCACTCTGTATCGGCCTTATACTGGGATTATCAGAGCAAAACGAATATCGAACTGACAGTAAAAAAACATAATAATTCTCTATTTAATTATTGGCATTGGTGAACCGTGGAATGCACATCAAGGTAGTGCCATTATTGGACAGAAATTGCACCGCTGACGTTAATCATGAAGAATATTATGTATAAGAAAAATGAGGCTGAGAGCCGAGCTCAGTCTAAAATTATCCAAAATCTGGATATGTACGATGGCGTTGTGTATATAATTAGTTGTGGTATATATAAAGATTGAAATTTTGAATAAAATAGTGGAATGCGCCAAAAAATGTAATTCGTCAATACAATATCGGTACCATAAATGAGAAACGAAGTCGGAAATTAATCGTCTCCCAGTTTGTACTAGATCGTAATAATGGAAGGGAAAGTAAAGTTGATGACTAATAATAAGAATAAATTCATCGATAAAAAATTTCGGAGAAATTTTACATAGAATTTAAAAAAATGGTTTCTTCAAATCATAAGTAATAGCTAAGATTGTGAGTGTGGCTCTAATCAATTATACGGAATGTCAGTTGCTGCTGAGATTTGGACCACCATCAGTTTGAAGATGGACAGAAACTAACCTGCAGATCCTGTAAAAAAATAAACTATGACTATCACAACGTCAAATTGTGCCATTTAGAGTTACCGTGAGACATAATTCATAGTTTTAACCAAACAATGAATGGTTATGATTGCATATATTTATACTGAATTTTTATAACGAAATATCACGTCCCCAGGTAGCGTGGTGACTGTTCTATAATGACAGAGTGAGGGTAGTTAGCTGGAACTTTATGTCGAAAGGTATTCTATACAGGCTTCATCTACAGGAAAAGCTACCCAAGAAACATCAGTTAGTATATAAATGAAAATTGTGTGTTGTGTGCGGTGGGATGGCTCAGTAGTTAAAGTCACAGACCCCGAAGCAGAAGTGCCCAAGTTCGAGCCCTGTTTGCGGTAAATTCTGGACAGTACGAGTTGAGATCCCAATAAGGACGAAACCGGTCAACTGGATGAATTTCCTTTTCTACCCTATAGATTGCATATTTTATACTTAACATTATGTGTACATAATGGGACAAGTGATTATATCATGATCGCAAACTCGATTTAATAAATTGTGTGAAGTATACTTTATAATTCCATAAATTTTCTAATAAAGCTTTGTAACCAAACTTCGACATTTACTTCGTTATAAACGATAGCAGGGCAGAGTTATTGGCACAGAAAAATGAACTCCAAAACATGTGGTGTGCATATAAGTCAGGATCGAAGACAGCTTAGAAAAACAAGTCAGCTAAAATAGAAAAAAACGAGTCAATTTTCGTATATTAACTGAAATTGTTGAGCATTGAATTATTAATTATCACTCTAATTACGACAAACAATACATAAATAGTTTGGTATATTTTAATGAACGCAATACGTTAAATTTTCGGGAAATGTCTAAACAACAAAAAATGCTTTTATTTTTACCATTGATTTTAAATTTTTTATTCATGGTTTACAAGATATGTTATTTAAAAATAAGCAAACCAAATGCGAACTTCGGACTACAAAATGAACTCACATTACGTTTTGCGAAGAGTTTGCTGGCTGACTTTCTGAAGGCTTGACTGAAGGCGGGTTTAGCTCCACCAGTACAACAGGATTATCCGCCTTTATCAAAGAACTATCCGTTGGAAACTCTGTCACTGGAGGATGCCAGCAAGTCGAGTCTCCGGCAGAGTTAATCTTCCACCTATCTGTCGCGTCTGATTTTGCACAGTGACTACGATGTTCGACGTTATCTTGGCACATTAATGGATTTGTTCGGTGGCAAACATCTTTATGGAGATGAAATTGAAAGTTTTTTGTAAAATGTTTGTTTTATGAAAACGTATCTCGTGGTCGTTTAAAAAATTCTTCTGTATTTGCCTTTTGTATTATAAATAAACTTTTATTAATTTTCTGCCAAGTAATAAATGTTTTAGATTTTATCTCCGGCAATTTACTCAATTTGTCTCAGTAATGCAAAACCCAAACGACCAAAAAATGGATTCAAACACTTCTTTGGCCCAACAAGGGCCAAAGATGATTCCAACATGATTCCTTTAAAGACCTACACATGTGGCATGACTTTCAGAATCTCGAAAAATTTACATTCATTAATTTTGGATGCAATGTAAGCTCAAAATGTAATTTAATTTTATGTGAAGTTAAACTTATTTCGAAATATTTTAAAAATGATGAATCCCTACTTCGAAATATTTAAGCAATATCTAATTTTAAATATTCAAAAAATAAATTACGTTCAACTTTTCAATGGGTGTGTTTTTCTTCTAATTGAACAGTTTAAAATTTATTACTAAAGTAAATGTGTACATTAATTCATATATATATATATATATATATATATATATATATATATATATATATATATATATATATAAGAAAGGCACGTAGGCACATGCAATTTCGTATAACGGAGAAATTCATATTGGAAAGTATACATATGAAATTTAATTTTCAATTGATCATTGTTGCAATTTAGATTTCATGTTTCTCATACGGTATTTAAAATTACTTTCGTATTTTTAGAAGAACTTCCGCTGTGTCCTGACAAAATGCGCCGTTGTATAACCTCTTAGTATGTTTTAAGTTTTAAATAGCGACACAGGTGGCCTCACTAAGAAAATATGTAACAAGACAGGCTAAACATGAAATAAGAATTTTTAAACATTGAATTAAGATTATAATTTCACACAAATACTGTTGATTAAATTTTTGTGTTGAAAAAATTCACCTTATTATTATGAGATATCATCCTTATTTGTTAAGACAAGAACTTCAACAATTGATAGATAATATATATACATATATATGTATTTATATATATATATATATGTCTATATATAGCAATTAATAATCGTAGACATATACAAATATGAAAATTTTGACTGTTCGTTAGGTAGATCAGATTGTATAATTCAATTTTCCAACATTACTTAATCAAATATTTAGTGGGTATATGGCGTAATAACGGTTTCTACATACGAATCGTCAGTTAGCATGAAATGAACATGCAGATAACGAAATTGCTAGAAAAAACATATATATATATATATATATATATATATATATATATACGGACAGCTAAAATATATCGTATATCGATATTTTAATATTTTTAATATTGGCAAATATATTTAAAAATTAAAATATTATGTAAGTTTTGAATAAATATTCGGGTAACTACTTATTTAGTTTAACTTACATGAGTTCGATTCGGCAATATTATTTTTATTTATGAATATAATGTGTCTGAAAGTACTTTATATGCGAAATGAACTTCTGTGAGATTTCTGGCTTCACGAAGAATTTTAATTTTAAGACAATGAATAACTTGTATACTCCATGTAATGTCCGCAGATTAGATTGAACACTGCTCAGAGAAGAAATAAGTGTCAAATATATTGCCTCATTTCATTAAAACCAACTATAAAATTATAGGATTTATAAACAATGATTATAATGAAATTAATTAGTTGTCATTACTTTCGGGTTAAAAATGATTTAATCCCTCAATAAATAGTTAAAATTACAGGATTTCAAAAGAAACTTTATTAACTAACTATGAATTACTTGTTTACTAGTAATATATATATATATATATATATATATATATATATATATATATATATATATATATATATATATATATAGTGTGTGCATGTATAAATTTGCGAGTTTCGGATTATTTAAGGATGAAATACATAAATTCGGACGAATTGTTTTAATAAGGTCATTGAATCTGTAAACCCCTCATTATCTGATTTTAGAAGCGAGTAATCAATATTTAATTATAAATTTTCTTTTTGCATTTTAATCGTTGTGAGTTTTTACATATATATATATATATATATGAATAAATACATATATATTTATATTTCACATTTCGTACATTTTCTCATAACCGAGATTTGCATATCAGAATTTTTTATGGAATTTCTGTGGAAAATTTAAAAATTGCATGAATACGAATTCATCGGATTAACACGACTGAGTTCCTCATTTACAGGTTTTGTGTACGTGGTTAGAAACCGTTCGGATGCTTGCCTGAGTAACTTGGTCATATTTTTAATTGTGGGTTAGGTATTTCCTACCGTTATTAAAACTAATTCAAATAGAACCAGAATAATATACTAAAGTAAAAATACACAAAGGAATAACATCATACTCACAAGCGTTTCGGGCTTACTTGCGACTCATCAGAAGGAGCCGGTACTTCGCAATATACACGCTTTATATATATATATATATATATATATATATATATATATAAATGTAGTGAAATTTTAAAAATATAAAAATAAAAACCAATACGTATTCTGGTGGTAAGGGAATTCACTTCATATTGACTTCTGCAGTGCGACTTCAAATCCAACTTACTATATATAATATATACCAAGCCTGTATGGCTTAGCAACAAATATCCATCATCTCTTGACTAAATATATATTTCCTGTAGGACGAAATGCCCGCTCTTACTGATGAATAGCCCGTAGAAATTGAACGCATCTGTGCATAAGATTTTAACGCTTGCTCAAGCTGATTTTGACATACATTTCTGGTCCTATGTTTGGATTAGTTCGTCACTAGTTGCGCATAATTGCATATATATATATATATATATATATATATATATATATATATATATACTACAAAAAATATGAAATTACCGATTTTATCATAAAATCTTTTGTGTCTTATTTTCGAAGATAGGACTGTAGTTGGGTGGATTTAAAGTTAAATAGAATTTTTCCAGTTTCTCTGATTTTTCTTGACCATAGACGTACGTTACTGTTGCCTATGGAGTATGAAAGCGATGAATAATCATTCATTACAGTGGATAAATTGCAACATAATGGTTCCCATGTCTAAAGTGAACATAAAGTTTAATACAACGAATAAGATACATTGAGCAATTAAAGACAACAACGTATAGAGATCACATGAATCCTAAAGGAATTAGTAAATCATTCACTTGATTTGGTCTGTGTGGCAAAAAACACTTAATAGACAAACTATTGAAACTTTGATAATTGCTAAACATTTGAGCATAAGAAATCAAACGACGTCAGGTCGCACCCTGTTATTTTGGTAGTTAGATACTGATTTTGCAGAGACCTAACATTTAGCCAATTGTGTTGCGCACCTAGTAACAAATTAGTTTAAATATGACCAGAAGATATAATATCATTGGCACATGCGTTTCGTGCTTACTGGCGACTCATCAGTAGAAGCCGGTATTACGCCCTTTAAACACTATATATATTTGGGTGAGGAATGTGGGACTACTGGATGGTACATTCTCTTATACGAATGTGTAAACCTGCAGTAATGAATCTAACTGATGAGTCGCCAGTAAGCACGAGACTGATGTGTACATTAGATTACACACTACGTTCATGCTGTCTTTGTTTTATCCTTCTGGTCATATTTGAACTAATTTTTTACTAAATTTTTACTAATATACAATTGCATATATATATTAATTCTCCGCAACAAACATTATCTAACTGTTATATATTTAATTGAATGATGTCATGATTACCGATAAAAGTGATAACAGATATCGATCAAGGCCGGAGTGTATGGAATTTCTGGAGTAACATGTGTTTAGAATTAGTTTAAATTGTCAATTTTGGTGAACTCTAGCATTGTTTTGGTACCATGTATGGAATCGGCGACCATAGTGTTGGTATCGGGTACTGACACCATAGCCATATTGTTGGTATCCTTTACAGGCCCGGTACACACACACACATATATATATATATATATATATATATATATATACATCGCGAGATGTCTTTGAACTCTCATTGTCGAAGACTTTATATGAAGTTAGCTCTACTACTGCAGATTTAGAAATTAGTATAGGAGATTTTATCATCCAGTTTACACACATTCCTAACCCAAATATATAATGGGTATAGGGCGTAATACCGGTTCTTACTGATGAGTGGCCATTAAGCACGAACCGATTGTGCACATGAGATTATACCTTCAGTTCTTTCTGTATTTGGTTTATCCCTCTGGTCATATTTAACAATTATTTTACTAGGTGCGCAACACCTAATACACAATGGCATATTTATTAGTTCTTTGCAACAAACAGTATCTAAGCTAGAGAAATGTCATGACTAAGGACGCTATATACCAAATCTCTCAATAAAGGATTAGAAAGGAAGAAGAAAACGTATTACAAGACACATCCGCTCAGAATAAGTTAGAATACTTATATGTAATAAGGATATACCAAAGTCAACATGAACAAACAATATAATCACATATAAACTTGCAGTCGACATTTTCAGTCAAGTAAAATCAACGCGAGACTATTAGAGGTGAAAGCCACATGTTCAATTTTCCTTTCCATATATATGCATTGCGGTTTGATTCTCGATAGACAATTTGCCGTCGTACTCTGATGATGATCATGGAAGGTCGAAGCGCGTCAATGCGTGAGATTGGCCGCAGTTTTTCTATATTACTCAACTACTGGTTAAATACAATGTGATTGGTGTTTACTTCAAACTTGCAAACTTGATTTAAAGAAAAATTAAAGAACATGTTGTTGGATGAACAGGCTGATTTAACTAGGGAAGGACAATCTGGTTGACACTATAGTATTAAGGAGTAGAAAAGTAATTTAACAAATAAAATCTATGCGGCAAGTGGTTGAAAAGGAGCTTCTACATATTTTATTTTTTGTACAATGTCGAAATATCAAAAATATTAAATGAAATCAGGCTAAAAGGTCATAAATACAACGTCATAAGCAGAAATATTGGTTAGAAGTGGTTTTTATTAGTCAAATTTTGACATTGTTAGGAACAACTTCCATCAATCAAGTAAATGCACTTAATAGGTCGTAAAAATGATTTTACTTTAAATCCATTTAATTAGTAAAAATTCCTAAGATATTGTAGTCGATTGGAAAAGAGTATGTAAAATTTTAGAGCACTTATACATTAGACCAAAATGGCGATGAGAGAGACATTTTTAGGTTGAGTCAAGCATCGTAATCTGGCTGAGCTATATAATAAAATATACAAGGTCAATTGACGTATTGGCATAATTTTAATAAAAATTAAAAGCAATTTACCCTGTCAATAAAGCTGCTATATGCACAGAGACCAAATGAATATACAGCGAAAGAAAATTTAATTTATTTCTTTATCGATTATAATGCAATTAAATATTATTAAGCCCATAAGGTTAGGGGTTAAAAGCGAAAATCTATCATAGATATTTACATTTCATGTATTCTGACCAGACAATAGTCCCAACCATCAGCAAGCCGTAAACTTGTTGCTTATTTCACCAAACACTTCACTGAAAGAGATTACTGCCAACTATTAGTCAAATTTGTAATAAAGAAATTGTAGTAATAAATGAACACACAGAATGCATATTAAGTCTTCAAGCTTAAGGTGAACTCATTTCGCAAATTAGCTAATAAACCATCGAAAATCTGTTCATGGTATAAAGAAACGAAATTTGAAAATTTTTGGAGATAACTGAAATAAGATCTATTTTGCATAGAGAATTTCTAAGGTATAGAGAATTTTAAGGCTAAGAGGTTCACAAATATCAGGAATAGACATGGCCGAAATTTGGAGAATTTGGGAATCTAAAGGCAGACCCTAACTAGGCATAACTATTTTATTAGTAAATCTTTCTGATATATAATTTAATGCGAACCAGCCGTAAATGCTTAATCGTGGTTTGAACACAACTATTCAGATAGAGAAATCCCCGAAAAATGAAATATTTAATGAGGCCGTTAAAACTGCGCAGGTCCTCTCAGATAAAGATAAGGCTAAATTTAAATTAGGTACAGCCACACAGAATAAGTAGAATTTTAAATGAAATTATGAAACCAAAAGTCTCAAGAATGTGGTAATATTTGAATACCGACAAAGTAGAAGCGAGGACTTTGATGTGTCAACCTGATTATAATAGTACAATGCATGGACAAATAGATAATAAAGAGATATGCGCCAAAATAAAAAAATCTTTTGTGATGTTACGATAAGAAGTGAAAATAATGAATAATATTGTGCATACCGATGTAGAATTGTGTCAAGCTCATGGTTACTCTCTCATACAAAAAAAGTTAGTTGCACCGAGAGTGTATGATTCAATAAAGTCACGTAAACGAGTGTACTCTTTCAGAAATATTGCTTATATCCAGAGCACAATAAAATAACAATTTACACTTTTATATTTAATGGAATATAGAAATAGTCATACTTCTTAGACCACACATTATTGAATTCATAACATTTGGTTGAGATTATCGGTAAATGTGACTTAAATGACAATTATATCTTAGCGCGCTTAGATGTGGTTCCAATGTACACCGATATACTATTACGCAAAGCACTGGAATGTTTGCGGCGTTTCCTGGTTTATCACTCAGTCATATTAGCTGAAAGCCAAATTTCGATAAGACATTAGGAAATGATGGGCAGAGGTATGGATTATATTTATTTTATACTTATTAGTGAATTTTATAAGCTAATAATGGGTATTCCAGTAGGACAAACACATTCAGTTCCAATACCCAATATCCTCATGCATTACATGGATAAAAACCTATTAGATATAATACGCTTGGTGCCAAATTTTATGCACGATTCTTAGATAGCATGTTACCTGTTTAAACTTATTTTGAGGATATTATGAAGCATTTAATAAACTAGGTAAATCAAGTGATTGAACCCAAATTTACAATCGGAAATAAATGATGTGATTCATTACCATTTATGTATGTCACATTAATTAGAAATGGTAAAAAGTAGAAAGAGATCTTCATAGGATGCACGCTTACTTGAGTACCCGTCTTAATTTGAAATCAAATCATCCGCTTACGATGAAACTAGGTATCTTATGATCAGTGACAATTAGAAATCCGAGACCGAGTTATAAGATTTAGGGCGATTCGATTTTTTAAAAAGCGGAATAACCCAGTGCTAGTGGGTACAATCCGAATTTCAATAAAAAACAACGATTATGAGTGTCACAATTACATTTAATCACAATTGGAAGCACGAGAAATCAGATAAAACAAAGGAAGATTGTAGGCTTAGGTTAATACCGGACTCCAAACCAAACAGGAAAAGAAAAACGGTAGCATCGAAATGAAATGTAAAATTCATACTAAAACAAAACCCTAACCTATACACCAAACTGCCCAATCAAATGGAAAAAAACTGCACCGTTATGCATCTCAGGAATGTATTAAATTCTAAATAAGGACTATAATCCCGTGCATCTGGGTGAAAACATGCGCCCTATAAAGACAAAAAGAGTGGAATAAATAAATTGTATGGAAATATGGGCATTTGAAAGATTAGATCCTGCACGCCATTTCATAGAAACGACATATACAATTTACCAGGTAGGTTGCAGACGCTTAGCAATATTTGGTTGTAATAAATAGACAAAATTGATAAGAGAATCTAAAAAATTCAATCGAGAAAATATCTAATGAATGAAACAGCAATAGAAAGGTCACTAAGCTCGATATGAAAAAATCACCAAATTTTGCTTGGGAGCGAAGATTTTACAAATCTGAATCAGAAACCGTTCCATTAGCAGAGTTCAAACGTTTGATTTAGAATAGTTAACACGTGGCTTGCTCTTTATAAATCAAGTAGGCTATTTGTACATATTTCATTTAACAAAATGAGTGTAAAAATATTCTGACCTGTGCAAAGACAAATTTACATTAATCACTATAGTTTAACTGATATGAACGTATATGGGGAGTTAGTTAAAATTAACTGATTAATTCACCGATCTTGAAAATCACCCAAGCGTGGATTGCAAACGATTATCTAGTAAATTTGTAGTTTTTGTTATGAAATCACTGTATTTGCAACTTTATGAGCGTACACATACGGACATATGCTCCCACCACACACAAAAATGACACACACTTATCTAATGAAAAGTTACATATGATTAATAGATGTAAAAATAAGTATAAATGAAGCTCTTTAAACGAAATTTTCCACTCACATGGTTTTAAAATTAATTGATCTGATGAGCTTAATATTGACAATGGGGTTCGAAAATGCCCACCAAATTATTCCTAGTAAAAATGAGTAGGGTGAGTGTAAAGCCTCTTATCGCAAAACTATGACCAGTTAAGACAGTGAAATTTGTTACACACACACACACACACAAATATATATATATATATATATATATATATATATATATAGTCAGATCGATTCTGAAGTTGTAGCCTTCTTGGATTCCAAAAAGATATCGGATCAAGTAAGAGTCATTCAGCATATGATTGAATTTTTATTTATTTCAAGTCTTTAAATAAGGCTTAAACAACCGTTATTTCACGTTAAAAAATTGCAAATCATTTAAATAATGCTCAAGCTGAACGCAGACACATACTTGACATATTTTTTTCACAGGCAATAAAACGAAGTACACGCAGGGCGAATTTGTATTGTTCGGAATTTCAAAATAGACAAACTGTCAAAGAGAACATGGCAACCGGATCAATTTCTCTTCTAGGTCACACGTTTCATAGTGTAAATATACTGCAGCATGCCACTACTGTTATGATGCCATCTTTTAAAACAGCCTTCGGCCAGCATTAATTTTTCTTGACAGTTGAAGTACACTTTGAAAATCAAGTTTGACATACTTTTCCAATTCAATTTTGTTCATTGTTTAAAAAACTATCGTCTATTTCACGAGATGTATTTATAGAGAATTTCTGTCATAAGAATATCATGCTAAATGTTACTTAAAAACGAAAATTATTTTTTAGTAACTGGTTTAATCGAAATTACCCGATTTGTGTTTTAATAACGCAGTTAATCTTTTTCCAGTAGTCTTTTTTCTTTACCGAAATATAAAGGCAATCGAAATATTTTGATAAAAAAGAAAACTACTGTAAAAAGATTAACTACGTTAGTTAAAACGCATATCAGGTAATAAGAAGATCATGACCAAAGTTAGATTAATGGGAAAGTTATGTATACAACGTGTAGAAAATTAATGAA
>JAQBSW010003778.1:0-77886 GCA_029291075.1 Eudiplozoon nipponicum
AACGCCTGTTTTAAATCAAATGGTGAATACACGTCTGCTATTGCGCAACACATCATCGAAACAACGCACGTATGTTCTCCAGACGTAGCATTTAAAGTAATTACTAAATGCAGAAACAAAAGGGAGCTAGCCACATACGAAGCCTTATGGATAAACAAATTGCAGCCGGATTTATGTAAGCAGAAGAAGCACGTACAAGCATTGAGTTTGAACTGGATGTGACGCACGCAATTTGATTGGTTTCTATTTTTCACACTCGCTTTGTTCACGTATTTCTATCTTGTTTTGCTTTCCAATTTATATATAAAGATATGTCCATGAGTAGATATTTGAGAAGACCATGCGAAAGAAAATTTTCTTATATCTGATAAAATTTCTTTTTGTTTTTGCACATAAAAAGGGTACAATGAATATATATATATATATATATATATATATATATATATATATATATATATATATATATATATAAAGAAACGAAAAAATGCAACTTTGTTCTCATTCACTCAAACAGGTGGATATCGATGACGTATGGAATAATTAAGAAATGATTCTGTGAACTATTCAATAATAAATAGGTTAAATACTTTTGCTTTTCATGTTTTTTTACTAAAACTGTAACATATATTTATGCATAATATTCTGGTAAAAATAATCTACAGCACTTAGCTCTTTCAGTTACGCACATTTTTACCTAGTAGGCAAAAACCGGAAGTTATTTGTTGCTATTGTGCAAAGAATGCTGTTTGCTGCACTTGCCAAATGTAATGATACTGTTTAAGGGCGTTTTTGTTTACTTGCCAAGAGATGGAGGATAAGTACTTTGTAAGTGAAACTGTTCGACGTGTAATAATATTATCAAGGAAGGTAGGCACGCGTTAAATCAAGTAACTGAACATAGTTTCACTACACAGCACTAATAGATGAATGAAAGTTGAAATTGGATTTTATTTAATGTCTGGTAAGCTGTTTCAAATATTTATTTATAATCTAGAAATTTATTGACTCTGATTTTACATCATTATAATTTGTAACTTGGATAATTCAAGAACCATTTCCGGCTCTCTTCATTACGAGTAAACTAGGTATTCCTTGGCACAAAAATATAATATGCGAATAGGTTTCAATGTAACTAATCGGTTATTTTATGCATACATCTAGCCTATTATTGCACATGTCGCTCTTAGATTATCTATGCGTATGTTGTTTACGGCTATCCTTGAAATAGTTTTCCGTACATTTTTATGCATATTTTGAAAAATTGACTTTAGAGCTTTCTTGTTAATTGCGAATTTTTCCGTAATTGTTTAACGAACACATTATCGAATAAGAGAATATAATATGGCCTATGCAATATGAAAGTTACAAATTTTTGTCATGCCAAATCCAAAGGACTCAAAAGCCTGACTGCTTGTAGCTTTGACGAATCCGTCGAAAGTATAGGAAGCTTCAAGTCGATTGCCAATACACTTCATCATTCGAAAATTAATGCCAACATATTAAGCGTTCGAAAGTTTATTTCAAAACACTACTGGGCCTATCTTTCACAAAATGTTGAAGGAACTGCATCACCAATGTACGAGACTAAAGTGAGAAACCAGTCAGGTAAGAAAAGAGAGAGTCAAAGAGTAGAAATCACAATGATTAGCTAAATAAATAATTACTGATGATTAAATTTTACTTTGGAATATGTATCCTATTAAATATACAAAAAATATTGATATCTCCACAAATGATTTTTCAATTCATTTGTCGATTTTAGTTGCTGTTAAAACAGATTAGTTATTAAACTTAAACGTTAAAACAAAAATTAAAAATGGTTATTAAATCAAGTTTGCGAGCTTGAAGTAAACACCAATCCAATTTTATTTAACCAGTTGTCGAACAACATAACAAAACTACAGCCAGTCGCAACGCACTCACGCGTTTTGACCTTTCTTGATCATAATCAGAGTACGACGGCAAAATGACTAGCGAGGATGAAAACGCATTGCATATATATGGAAATAAAAATTAGACATGCGGCTCTCACATCTAGTAATCTTGCATCCATTGTACGGGTCTGGAAATGTCGGCTGCACATTTTCTATGCAGTCACGAATATTATCGGTTTGTAGCTTCTACCACACACATATATATATATACATATATATATATGTCATATATATATATATATATATATATAGACAATCCCATTAACAATAATTGATTGCGCGGGTGGTGGTAACATTCTTTAAATCAAGTTTGCGAGCTTGAAGTAAACACCAATCCCATTGTATTTAACCAGTCGTCGAACAACATAAATAAACTACCGCCAGTCGCAACGCACTGACGCGTTTCGACCTTCCTTGATCATCATCAGAATACGACGGCAAACTGACTAACGAGGATCAAACCGCATTGCATACATATGGAAAACGGTGATTATTTTAAAATAACCTCTCAAGTTTAAAATATCAATTGTATTTTATTGGTTAAAATTTAATACAATACCCTATTTTGAACTATCACGTTAACCAGTTTAGTAAAAATCTATGAAAATAATTAACATAATATAAAATTGGAATTTTTCCTGCGCACTAATGCAAAATTTTTTTCTTAAATTGCAGAAGAATAAACATGCCTTTAATTTGATTAGTGTTAATCCTAATCAAACAAACTTGGTCTATAGAATTGCCTCTATTGTGAAACTCTTACTTATTTTGATTTATCATGACGTGTGGCTTATATGAATACAAATATACGCCGAGACATATTCTTTTTGAGAAATTTCTCTTTGTGTAAAAAGCATTGGATTTTTTCGTTGACCTGTGTTTAAAAATGCTTTAGTCAGACCAAAAGAGATCATTCTTGAATTGGAGAAAGATTGGCCAAGAACTAATTTAATTTTGGATAGGGCACGTAAGATAATGAGAAGGTAAATATTAATGAACAACTACGAGCAAATAGTCAGCGGAAAAAGCACACCTCCTGTTGACTCGGCCACCAGAAATTAAAAAAAAACTTTGTTTCATTGCCACCTTGGCTGTGGAAAAACACTTTGTATCAGTCGAGATTAATCGGATTAAACTTAGCTATTTTTCAAAACTAACATTTAAAAAAAGAAAGCCCATATTTTGAAATTTAATCTGAGGAACAATACTAAAGTTTAAGGTTAACGACTATTTTTGTCTATAATAAAGTAAGAATATGGTAAATTATGTTTGGTTGAAACGCAAACTACAAACACTAGTTCCAAAATAAATTAGAATTTAAAAATAATCATTAAAAGAATTAAAATAATTTGTCAATTTTATTTGAATGATCGATGCACAAATGTGTCGATATCGTATATTTACGACCAAATACGAACTTGGTAATGGCTGCTTTGAAATTCTACGGAAAAAATATTTTTTATTAGAATACATCAATGCGTCTAAACTGGTTGCGTAATCTACTGTCTAGTTTCCGTAGCAATTGAAGGTTATAATAATAAAATTTCATTCTGAAAATGGAGAATATATTTTTTACTTTTAATATGAAGATCAATTGCACAAATAATGCAATGGATCAGAAATAAAACTAATGTAAGATGTCGTGCAAGTAATTAAAACAGCTGAACTAAGGAAAATAAGTATATGAAAAATGTATACAAAGTGCATTTAAAAATAATTATTAAGCAAATTAAATTGTTTTTCTTCTCCAAATTGCTGCACCTTTGAAAATACATTAAAGCTAACGTTGGAATGCATGCCTATTAAAACAACTACTTATTAGATAGCAGTAGTTTAATATTGGTAAAAGTAATGCTCTCTCCATAATTTTGAATACCATAGGATAAATCAGAAAATTCAGATAAGCTAAAATAAAAAAAGAAATAGATTAAAAACGACTAGTATAGGGAAATGAGATAACTTTTGTGGTATTTCAGTCGTGCCAGTCAAAGCAAATTGGATGCTTGCCAATTTCCATTTAACTTTTACAATGAAACTTGCATGTGATGGCTTACGATCATCTTGGTATTGCTAAACCGTCTATTTTCGGCTGTTAATTTTCAATTTTAGAAGTACCATACAAAACATGTTGCATATTTAACTGTACTTTGCTCTCTACACCGTGCAGATAGGATACATTTTATTCACAGTAATAGACAAATTACTATTTTCGGCAAGAAAATTAAGTTCAAGATATTGTTTAAGCAGTAACGGGAGAAATGAAAATGGAAGCATTTCTCTTGATAAAGGCAAATCTTAAACTAAAACGGAGGCATATTTAAGAACATTTGGGATTCGCTAAGTTTGTATATAATATTTAAAATGTTAAATTGTATTTTAAGCTATTTGGAAGCGTAAAAAATTGTATTTGTCTCAATTTGAAACCCGTATAGCGAACAAATTAATAAATTGGAATCGTACACGGGTATTATAAATGATAACTAATAATTTTTAGATTATTATATTCAGTAAGTTGATAAGGAATGAAACTAAAATAACAGGCTATTCGTTTTTCAATAAACATTCAAGCTTTAAACAATTTTAAAAGAAGATTTTGTTATTCACCTAGATTGATTGAACAAATTCTGGAAATGGAAAACATAATTAAGCTTGAAATTGTTTTTCAAATTTGAATCGTAAGAGATTTCTTGAAAATGTACATATCCAAGGACGAATATTCATTTTCCATCAACGCCATATGACATTCGCTGAGCAAACTTAAACAGTTGTAGTCACTTTATTTAATAAAATTTAGGAGTTTAAGATTACCATCAATCTCATTGTACCTTACCAGTCGCAAAATACAGCAAACGTATCGTCGGTCAAATGTGCTACCGCGTTTCGATCTTTTATCATCCTCATTGTAGTACGACGGTAGTACGACTTACGAGGATTGAACCGAAGTTCATGTATAATTTATAGAAAAATATGATATGTTGTTCTCAGCTGTATTAATTTTGCATATTGTGTACTAGAATGGAAATGTCGGTTGCACAATATGTATGTAGTCACAAATTTGACATTTCCCCACAATTCGCTGCATAAACATAAATTACACAATTAAAAGATCATTGGTTGCGCGATTGTTAACAATAACTCTTTAAATCAGGTTTGCGAACTGTAGTTTATGTTATGCCAAAATTTTTTATAATATAACGTTTTCATGGCGAGGCTACTGGATAGATCCAGCGTCATTCGGCATTTGGTAATTTTATTGGAAAAAAGAGAGAAATTCGTCCTATTAAGAGGACTAATGTGTACCATTGATGCTTGATCGCGAATATAATTAGGGCTTTTGGTGTATTCGAATATACCAAATCAGTAGTTAAAAAAACATTGGTTGCGCGGGCGTTGATAACATGTTTTTTATAATCAAGGTTGCGAAATTGATATAAACACCAGACCCATTAAGTACATACAGTTGTCAGGATAAACTAAGAATTGTATGGTGAAGAAAAGAAAAATCATCCCGTAGACCGGTTTTGTCCATATTTGGAACTCATCATGTACTGGCCAGAATTTGCCGCGGACAGGGCTCGAACTTGGGCACGTCTGCTTAGGAATCTGGTGCTCTAACCACTGAGCCACCCTGCCGAACATAACACTACACACAATATTCAGTTTTATACTATTTAATATAACTTAATTAGTCAATTGTTCCTTTAGGGGGAGCTCATATGGCATTCATTTAGACCCAAAGTACCAACTAACCATCCACAATCTGTCATTACTGAACAGACACGACACTAGATGGGAAATTGGTCTAAATGGATGCCATATGAGCTCTACCTAAAAGAAATAAACTAACCGAGTTACATTAGTTAGTATATGACTAAAAATTGTGTGTAGTGTGCGGCAGGGTGGCTCAGTGGTTAGAGCACCAGATTCCGTAGCTGACGTGCCCATGTTTGAGCCCTGTCTGCGGCAAATTCTGGCCAGTACATGATGGGTTCCCAATAAGAACGAAACCGGTCTTTTGGATGAATTGTCTTTTCTACACTATACAATTTTTAGTTTATCTTGACAAATGTATGTATTTAATGGGTGAGGTGTTTATATCAAGTTCGCAACCTTGATTATAATAAATGCCAAATCAGTACTCTGATTGAAAACAAATGGTGTCCGATTTTGTTGATTAAAGCGTGTTTCTACGATAATTAATATATTTTAAAGTAAAAAGAAATTAGCCTGAACAAAACGTAGTGAGTGAAATAAATTTAAACTGATCAATCTACTGAATTGTCATTGAAGAGTTTTTGGCCAACAAGTGTCAAGTTATCTAAACGTTGAACTTGCGTAAATAAAATTCTTTGCGAATTTTGTATTCAAAATAGAAAAATTGTATTAAAAGTAAAGCAAGAACGTGAATATTGAAAATACCCCCATATATATGCGCAGACTTTATTGTTTTTTGCTGTTCTGAAGAACTGTACATTTGGCTGTAAGCCAGTCATTTATTTATGAGTTTAAATTAATAGTTTTTTAAATTGGTCAGTTGATTATTTTAAACAAACTTCAATGCGCGTAGTTTCCTTTGTAGCAAACGAGAGTTGTGAAACATTTAAATTAAGTGTTATATTACGCAAAATAAGGACGAAGGGACACAAGACTACTTGCCAAAGTGAGGTTAGAAGGTTTGGCCTTCTAAATGGTCTTCATCACATTCACAGGCATAATGCCTTGTTTGGTTTAGCCGAACAGTAATCTTATGATAAAAACCGAAAATAAAATTTGCAGGATGGGCGGATCAAGTTCAGTTAGAAGAAGTTTGTGGTCTACAGTATGTGTCTATAGCGGTCAAAGTCTATTAAAACTCAAAAAATTTCTCTATCATTCAATAGCCCATATCATATTAGTCTATCTTCAACACTACAAGCCCATTCCTGTCTACGCAATCTGGCTAGACCGACTTCCCGAGTCCTAATGAAGATGACAAGACCCAGCCAGAACTTTAGTAATAGGATTTCGACCTTGCAGTGCGGAAGATAGACTATAAGAATGTGTTGGTTATATGATGATAGAGCGGTTTTTATTGGTTCAACAGGCGTTGATCAATACACGAGCTAATTAAATAAAGGATAGCTGAGTCTTTTCCACTGTTGAATGCGATTTAACACACAAGGCATATCAAGGTGCTTGAAATTTCTACTGAAATAAGTATATATATATATATTTGTTGAAAACAGTGTCGGTTTAATGGCTCACAAAGTACTAAACAAAGAGGGAAGCCCGCACATGTAACCAAGTGAGAGAAGTGAGGATGTAACAGCCCTAAAACCCATTGAATATAAATGGACTGGACCATGTATGCGCTGTTTCTTTTTAAACAACTCTGAATTACATAAAAATTAATTATGTTGAAGGAATATATTAACGTCAATCTTAAGCGGCATTTCATGTTCGATGACATGCGAATGTAACCGTTATTTCTGGGAAAAAATATATATATTTATATGGTTGCAATATCATGTATTATAGTAGAAAATGAATATTATAGAGAATTGATATTTATTAATTTATTGGTTTCAAAATTTCAGTTCCACATGATTCCTATCACAATTAAAATATTTATTTTTGGATTTAGAAGAATAACGTTTAAAATATTTATTCTACACTAATTATTACATTGCATAGCCATTTTTTTATTAGACCACGCATAACTCTAACGCATTCATTAATTGTTTAAAGTCGGAGATTTAATTCTAATTTATCCAGCAATGCTCATAGACTGCTCCGGTAATTTTATATTTCTTAATTTAAATTATTTTGTGCAATTTTTTTTGAAATGGGCGAAGCACAACACTGTCGAAGGTTACATTATACCGGATATAAGAAATTTTATTTAAAATTATTAATTGAAAAAAGAATATATATATATATATATATATATAGAGAGAGAGAGAGTGAGAGGGAGGGAGAGAGGGATAGATGAAGAGAGATTTGTCATTGCCTTTATTAAAACAAAAGTTTATAAAGATACTATATAGAATAATTATCGAGATATAAGAGAAAAATATTACTGCCATATAATAGTAATAATTAACTGAAGCTATACATTTTTCTAAATGTAATTATCAGACTTCTAGAAGTCACGGTGTGTTATTTACTATTAATTTTAAACCGAGTATGGGGATGTGACACCAGGTATTCACTATTTCGAATTAATAATAAAGTTAAATTGATTTCATTATGTAAAGGAGTCAAATTTCTAACTTAAGTATTATTAGATATTGATTTTGGTGGAGAAGCAATATATTTGCAAATGTGTATAAGTTGTTGCACAATTAGTATCAAATTAATTTAAATATGAATTTGAACTATTAACCAAAGAATGAAAAGTATAATTCCGTGCACATTCGTTTCGTAATTACTGGTGACTCGTCGGTAGGAGCCCGTTTTACGCCTTTTATCCACTACAAATTTCGGTGAGGAATGTAAGAAAATAGTACTCCGCCACACATTGTAACTAACTGTCTTATATTTAGTGGAATGATGTCACGATTACTGAGAAATATAATAACTAATATCGCTCAAGACCAGAGTTCTGGGATTTGCAGTAGTAACAGGTTTTCAAAAATAGATGTAATTCTCAATTTTGGTGAAATTCAGCATACAATTTGATTTATTGTGTTAGTAGCATGTACTTTTTGTCAGCAATGGTGTTGGTATCCAGTTCTGATGCAGAGACACTGTGTTGGTAATATTTATAGGTTTTGTATATATATATATATATATATATATATATATATATAATATAGTGAGTCGGCTTTATAGCTTTATTGACATAGACTTTATATGAAGTTAATTTCAGTACTGCATGTTTACACGTTCGTATGGGAGATTGTAGTGCAAAATTTTCCAATATTCCTCACCCAATTTTAAAGTGGATAATGGGCTTAATACCCGCCCTACTGATGGGTCACCTGTAAGCACGAAACAAATGTGCTCGAGATTATACTTTCCGCTCATGCTGTGTTTAGTTTATCCTTCTGGTCTTATTTGACCTAAGTTGTTACTAGATGCGCAACACCTAATACATAATTGAGAAATATTAGTGGGCTTTTGAATCAAACCTACATCAAGAATATCGTTTGCAAATATTTCAGACATCTTCAGTGGCTGTACAAGCATTGCCAGTAGTTTTTGGGAAATGGACGGTCGCGGGTTCAAGACTACGTATGATTCAGCGCACATGCAACAGTCACATCAACACTGCAATTCTTCGCCGTCACGACTAAATTGAACGTAGCCACAAAAGCCTTCAAAATAACCGTTCAATCATTAGCATACACTATAAAGTCGCTTCTAGTTGCTGATAATATGACAATAGCCAATTTCCAGGCCATCAAATGCATAACTTAGGAATTAAATAGTTATATTTTCTGCCCGCATAAAAGGAATTTAAGAGTAAAACTTTATTTAAGTCGAGTTATTACGCATCTTTTCAATCAAAGAGATTTATCACAGGTGGCGACAATTCTTTAAGTCAAGTTTGCGAGCTTGAGGTAAACACCAATCACAATGTATTTAACCAGTCGTCAATAAACTTAGCAAAACTACCGTTAGTCACACGTACTGACACGTTTTGACCTTCTATGATCATCATCAGAGTACGTCGGCAAACTGACTAGCGAGGATCAAACCGCAATGCATATATATGAAAAGCAAAATAAGATATGCGGCTCTCACTTGCTAAATAAATAAGGTTTTTACAAGTTGGGTACTTGACAAAAATTTCCTATTCAACATTAGCTCTTTCGTTCGATACGATCAACAGATTTATCCGAGAATTGGAAACAAATGAATTAATTTTGTTTAATTAGGATAAATGTTCTACATAGAAGGTACGCATAAAAAGGTATACAAAAATATTAATTAAATTAATTTAATTTTGAAGTTCTTTTCTAATACTAACACATGAAGAGATTGTACTGGTTTAGGTAGTTATGGAAAATCTCTTCACTTTTTTCGCCTCTAAACAAGTAAGAATGCTCTCACACCTAGGCCTAAACAAACTTGAAAAGCGTTTAGCTTCGATGTTGTATTTTTCACAGAACGAAACATGTTTGGTTTTAGACGAACGTACAATATCAATTTTATTTTCTTATACCAGATTGGAATGCGATAGAGCACGCGTGAACTATATCCTCTAATGCATCTACTAAATTATGAATGTCGATAGGCAAATTTCCAATTGTAGAGAGCTTGAGATTCAGATTGCAGTGTAGCCTTACCTTCCACATTGTGTAGAAGTGGTCCTGTGGGTTATTTATACGGAACTAGATCACGCATACGGAATGAGGTGAAAAGGGTAGTTTGCCTTTCGCGAAGGCATTCACATATTGTAGAGCTGAACTAGGTTGCATTCCTGCTTTCTCCGCCTAATAGGAAAGACACAACTCCATTGAAATCTGCATGTAGTATTATCTACAATTTCAAATTTACCTGTGAACAATCAAATTAAGACGGAAGTAGTGGAGGTTCTAATTAACACTTGCTGGAGTAAATATAAAAATTCTAATTTGCAAAATAAGGTCGGTGTTGTACGGACGTCTATTGCCCAAAATGTTTTATACAATGAAATTTTGGAATTATCGACAAAATATTTAAAACAGTTTTACTAAGACAATGTGTGCGAGTATACTGAACTATGAAAAAAACTTTGTTAATGCACTTGTAATATCATGGCGCGTTCCATGTACCATTCGAAACTATTGCAATGCGTTGTATTTTTTAAAATTATGGACGAATATTTTGATATTTATTTCATGTTTACTTCCTGTGTGGACCATAATTTTCTGTTAAAAAACTAATTTCCTTGGTTTCATTTCAAAAAGATTCAGTTGATAAGGTTTAGCGAAAACGCTACTTTAAGATAACTAAAGTTAAAAAAATTATACCTGGGAATGAATGCTTGATTTATGAAAAAATTAAAGATTTGACTTCCCTTTCACGCGGTTTTGCATCGGCACAATTTATTTAATGACTTTTACTAACGAGACAAATTTCACATCAATGTAAATTAAAATTAATTAAGTTTTTCTTCCTTTATAGGTTTAGTTTTCAATGTCTAGTCTTTTGTAGTGTTTTTGTAGTAAAGGTACTTCTGTGGTTCCTAAGAGTTGACTTGCCTTTTTAGATAGTTATATTTGGTAAAGTGACTGACTACATAATGCGAACTTTTGTTGTCGACTAATTTAATGCCTATGATTTGTCCCAATGGCAAAGAAATATATTGGTCTGATCACGCATTTGCTTGTTTTGTTCATAGAAATACCAAAGTTCTTTTAGAATGGTTTTCGCTATATGCGATACAAGATGTTTTAAATAAATAGCTTTTGTGATCTTGACATAAACACAAACAACATTATGTAAATGCCACCTGCTGGCTCAGTGGTTAGCGCAACAGACTCCGAAACAGACATGCCCATGTTCGAGCCCTGTCCGCAACATATTCTGGTCATCAGATAAAGAGTTCCCCATAAGAACACAATAGGTCTACTGGATGAATTTAATTTTCTTGGCTATATGACGATAAGTTTAATTTGACCTAATTAAGTAAACAACGGGATTGATATTTATATCAAGGTAGCAACCTTGAATTGAATACTTGGAACCACCCCGCCTACGAAACAACTGTTCGTTCAAGAATGGTTTGTGAAAAAGTTTGGGATCAATGGGAATTCTACTCACCAATATTTAGGCGCACCGAAATAGTAGAATTTATTTTAAAAAAATAAAAAATCCGATTTTAAATCAGTTTTACCGAACATAATATATAGCGGCAAATTAAAATACAAAAAGACCTTGATTATGGAATTAACATCCTGTTGTGACCTCGTTGATTTGGAATAAACTTATTAATTTTAGGTTAAGTTCTTACCGAGTACGCCCGATTTAAATCATATATGATCTACGATCCCCGATTTGCAACTCAACGTTTTAGAATATAGAAAACTCGCTAGCTATGAGCAGTGAGTGTGTTAGATAGTGCTTGTTGCAAGAACTAGTACATATATATATATATATATATATATATATATATATATATATATATGTTCATATATGTTCATATCATATGCATACGATGACAGAAGTCTCCAAACAATGTGAGCGGTTAACATTGCAATCAACATTAGCGTTACCAAGCGAAAATAGCAATCTTGCGCAGCGGGGTGAAACAATCAACTATACTGAGAAAAAATAACACTTGTACATGTAACAGTGAATAATGTGCACAAATGGTACAACTCTCAAGATACAAAACAATAATGACAAGATCTCAGACATCACTTCGCAATACTGCGAGAATGACCTTACATACAAACACGCATACACAACACAAACAATACCAATAACATAATCAATTGAAAACCAAAATGTATAAATATGTATGATTGTATAAGAGATGTTTAGTATTCACAGAAATAAATGGCCTTTATCCGCCTGTTATTTATGTGTTGTTTTTCCTAGTATAAGAATATATATATGTGTGTGTGTGTATATATATGTGTATATATATATATGTGTATATATACACATATATATATATATATATATATATATATATATATATATATATATATATATATATATATATATATATATACAGTGTACATTAGGTGTTGCACAACTGTTAAAAAAATAGTTCAAAAATGACCAAAAGGATAAAAAAAGACAGCATATACAGAATGTATGATCTAATGCAAATACGTTTCCTCCTTACTTGTGTCTCATCAGTAGGTGATGGAATTACAACCTTCATCCACTATATATTTGGGTAAGGTATGTGGGAAAATTGGCCGGTACAATATCCTATAGAATGTGTCAAGCTGCAGTTGTGCAGCTAACTTCATATAAAGTAATCGACAATGCGAATTCAAAGACAACTCACTATGTATTACATATATATTTTAAGCATGTAAAGGATATCAAAACTATGACTGTTGCCGCAGTACCCGATATAAAAATTATGGTTGCTGAAAAGTTACATGATAATATCACAATGTATTGCATGCTACAGTTCATTCAAAGTGGGAATTAAAATTATTTCTGTACACCTGTTACTTCAGAAAATCCAGTACACTCCCAACAAGTATCACATTTCGTGGTAATCAATGCATCATTCAATTAAATTTTTAACAGTTAGATACATTTGTTGTGGACCACTTATATATATATATATATATGTATATATATATATATATATATATATATATAAATTGTGAATTAGGTGTTGCAAATCTAGAAAAAATGTAGTTCAAAAATGACCAGAGGAAAAACATAAAGACACCATAAACGGAACGTATAATCTAGTGCACATTTGCTTCGTGCTTGCTGGAAACTCATTAGTAGAAGCCGGTTTTACGCCCTTACCCATTATATTTTGGGTCAGGACTGGGGGAAAATAGGACAATAAAATCACCTATACGAATGTGTAAGTAAGCACAAAACGAATGTGTACTTGAAATCGTACCTTCTGTTTATACTGACTTTGGTTTTTCCGTGTGGTCATATTTGAACTATCTTGTTCCTAGGTGCGTGTGATAACAAAATAACATCTCGGCTCCAGATTTTTAAAATATAGCATTGAGGTTTGATATTACATTGTGTCGTTAAGTTTTAATATGGATGACTTAGGGAAAAATTTAAATCTAATTAGTGATCAAATGCGCTCATCGATAGTTTTAATGTCTTATTACGGATTCAGTTGTCAAATTTTCCTAGTCTTTTTTAGAATTATCATTATTTCTCTAGACTTCATGTGATTTACGCATATTCGCCAAATATGTCCTGGCAAGAGAGGGAGTTTGACTGGAAATGTCGGATGCACAATTTCTATGCGATTACGAACATTAACTGTTTGCAGCTTTCGCCACATACATATATAGGCAATACAATTCGAATGTATACAAGACTACTGAGGTGAAAGGCTTGGCATATCTAAATTTGATTTCCATATATATTCAATGCAGTTTGATCCCTCATTAGTCAGTTTGCCGTCGACCTCTGATGATGATCATGGAAGGTCGAAACGTCAGTGCGTTGCAGCTGGCGGTAGTTTTGTTATGTTGTTCGATGACTGGTTCATCTAATGGGATTGGTCATTTTGCTAAGCACGCAAACTTGATTTTAAAGAATTGTTGCCACCACCCGCACGCAATCAATTATTGTTTAAATTGTATTGCCTATATATGTATATGTGGCGAAAGCTGCAAACAGTTAATGTTCGTGACTGCGTAAGTATTGCATCCGACATTTTCCGAGTCAAGTTCAATGTATACAAGACTGCTTTCTGGGAATTGAGAGCCGCATATCAAGGTGATTTCTATATATCCAATGCCTGGTTTGATCCTCGATAGTCAGTTTGCCGTCGTACTTCTGATGATGATCATGGGGGAGTCAAACGCGTCGGTGCGTTGCAGCTGGCGGTGGTTTTTGTTATGTTGTTCGATGACTGGTTAATGCAATGGGATTGGTGTTACTTCAGCACGCAAACTTGATTTAAGTGTACCATCACCCGCGCAATCAATTCTTGTTTAAGTGTATTGCCTATATGTATATGTGGCGAAAGCTGCAAACAGTTAATGTTCGTGACTGCATGAAAATTATTGCATCCGACATTTCCAGTCAGGGTCAATGTATACAAGACTGCTAGGGTGAGCCGCATATCGGTGATTTCCATATATCCAATGCGGTTTGATCCTCGATAGTCAGTTTGCCGTCGTACTCTGATGATGATCATGGAAGGTCAAACGCGTCGGTGCGTTTGCAGCTGGCGGTGGTTTTGTTATGTTGTTCGATGACTGGTTAAATACAATGGGATTGGTGTTTACTTCAAGCACACCAAACTTGATTTAAAGAATTGTGTGCCACCACCACCGCACAATCAATTATTGTTTAAATTGTATTACCTATATATCTATATGTAACGAAAGCTGCAAACAGTTAATGTTCGTGACTGCATAGAAATTGTGCATCCGACATTTCCAGTCAAGTTCAAATGTATACAAAGACTACTAGAGGTGAGAGACACATATCTAAATTTGATTTCCATATATATTCAATATGCGGTTTGATCCTCGGTAGTCAGTTTGCCGTCGTACTCTGATGATGATCATGGAAGGTCAAGAAACGTGTCAGTGCGTTGCAGCTGGCGGTAGTTTTGTTATGTTGTTCGATGACTGGTTAAATACAATGGGATTGTTTACTAAGCAACGCAAACTTGATTTCTAAAGAATATCCTAATTTGTTCATTTGCAGATATGTGCATAGAAAATAGGAAATAAATGCATTTCCCCGACAGAACACCTTTTCATGTTTGCCTATAGGAAATAAATAATGAAATATGTACGGTCACACAGCTGTCGGTGGTCTGTAATGGATTAACACGAAGCGGATTGGCCGCCTTATTTGTAAGACCATGCCTATTCGTCGATCTGATATAGTTTATCGGAAAATAGTCTGCCGCAAGCATGGAAACGTTTGCCAATTCTGGGTAAAAATCATCGTGTAGAAGTGAGCCAACCGTATGCAAAAGAATTAAACGATTTATGCAAACATCGATGTTTGGCTTTTTTATTCTAGAATGAAACCAGTGTGAGACATTTTGGGCTTTATAGGACATTTGGGTCGTCTATATGTGCATCTATAAAAGAAAATTGTAGGACATTCTTAGGGACAAGTGAGTATTAAGTCACGAATGTTTTTTACATTTAAAATTCGATTACAGAAATTAAATGATGATTTAATGTTTTTCATTATGCAGAAACTGTTTAGCATTATATAATGCCATCGTGTAGAAGTCAGTAATTGTCTTCCAGAAAGTGTCATTAAAAAATTGCGACTAATGACATAAATTCTGCTCGCGTACGAAGAGAAAAAAATAATAATAGTAGCACAGTTTCAGTAAAGTTTACCTTTTAAAAACACATTTAAAAAATATTTTTTATATTAAACAAATTAAATTTAGAGTTGGAGTGTGGCATTAGCAAAACTGGCTCAGTACACCGCGGAAAAGTGCAGAATTCAGCAGGACGAACAATATTCCAGACATCTTGTTGATGCGGATGAGCTACCGTATTCCGAAGTGGGTCAGAGCAGAACTACGGCGCGCTCAGTCAAGGAGTATGTTGCAACGTAGCATAACAATGACATAGAATCAGGAAATATTTCGGAAATATCTGCAAATTTAGCCAGTCAGCATACAAAAACAAATTTAATGTATTCTTTTGGACTGCGAGCCTTGATAAAATTTAGCATAGCCTTTCCATGACAAAAAAAGACAAATAAATTTTATTTTATACAAGAACAGTTTCTTTCACATATTCTTCTCAAGTATCAACAAATAAATATCTCTCTTTATATATATATATATATATATATATATATATATATATATATATATATATATATAAAGTCTAAGAAATTGAAAATTTATTCGAGGAGAGAATTTGAATTAAAGGAACAACCAACGAATTGCGTGCATCACATCCAGACTTTACTTAATGCCCGAACATGCTTTCTCTGCTTGCATTAATTTAAACAATGTTTATGGTAAACCAAACTGCAGCCAGGTTTATGCAAGCAGGAGAAGCATTTAAGGGCATTTGGATTGAACTAGATGTGATGCACCCTGTTCCCTTACTTCTCACTGTCCCTATGTTTACATTTTATATTTTGTTTGGCTTTTCCATCTATATGCACAATGACATGTTCATTTGTAAACACTTGAGAAGAATATCGGAACTGGTAATATGAAATGTAAAATATAATTTTTAATATTTGGTGGCATATTGTTACGAAGTTTAAGTTTCCGATTAAACAAGAATGCCGAAAATTTATAGACGAAAATGTGATAGAGCTAAATTAGAATTTGTTATCATTACGGTTATTTAAACTCAGGTGTGGGGTATAATTTACATTATTGAAACTGTCGACATAAGTTTGTAAGATAAGGAATCATTGTTGAGCAATTTAATTAAATTGGTCAGTTCGGATTATTTTCAAAAATATAAATTAATCGTACTTTTGGAATAAATTTAAAAGTGACTTCTGATATAACGATTTAACATTGAAATTATATCAAGTGAAGACATTAAATTATCGGAATTAGGTTCGAACTATCTTGATAACAGTAGATTTTTAAATATACAACTGCATGCCTTGAAAACCGAGGTTGGAACAAAAAAATTTATTTGCGATTTATAGATGTACGTAGAAAATAATATAAGAACCGTATCATAATTTCAACTTTTTACTTCACACACTGTATAAAGTGTATTTTATTATAATAATTACCATAAACTAGAATAAAAAGTATATTAAAAAATAAGTGGATTTTCCGATAAATGTTGCGAGTTTTAAGTCAAATTATTAATTAATCATAATAATAGGACGGCCGATACTTTTCTTTCACAAAAATTATTGATCTTATCTTATTTTTCATGACATCAACCTTTCAGTGCACTTACTCGATGGATTTATGAATATCGATGGTATAACTACGAAGACAACGAATGCATTAACGGGCGACATTGCTGGCATTTCACACAGGTCAGTAAATTTTCCAATATTTTAATAAAAGAGATTGAGAAGACAATTATATTTAACAATATATTTTAGACAAATCTATTTATGTGATCATGGCATTGGATTTCATCTGAAAGGAGCAATACATTTGTCATGTAAAGTAATTTCAATCAAGTATACATCTTAGTATTGATGTCGCAGTTGTAAAGAAAGCCTATATAGTCTTAAACTTCAGTGGATATTTATATTCGGATTTAATAAATTCATTCGGCAATTGTATTTATGTGACAGTAACTATGCGCTGTTAGTTTTGGTTGCTAAAAATGCATACAAAAATTTTAGTTTATTAAGTATAAGAAAATGTAAACGAACAACGTGTTTTTCTTTTTCAATGTTATTACAGATTTTATTGGTTGACGGCACACTGATCAATTTAACTATTAATTCTGACATTGATCTGTATAACTAAAAGGAAGTTACTTCAAAGACATTAACCATCCCTATCTTTAAAACCACAGATAGCAAGCATTTGTGCCTGATTTTTAAGTCTGTACATGCAAACAAAATGGTTGATTAATATTACGTAATAGCTACCAGCCTGAACAATGAAGACAATAAGGAAAAAATAAAGTCGGTCAGAACTGACAACAACGGCTAAAGTAATCATCTTTCTGCCAATTATGAATAAAAATGTCAGTAGAACTAATTATCTTGTCCTATAGAAAATAAATTGTAATAAAAATATTACAAATTTTCAATACAAATTCGTTATACGTTGTACCAGTCAGGAGCCGTTGCTGAAATTATTATTATTATTTCAATTCTGAAATTAATTCTTAATTCGGGAAACAATTTAACAATAATTGATTGCGCGGGAAACAATTGTTCGAATATTGAAATATTATTGCATGATTTATACATAATTAATCTAATTGCTATTGGTAAACAATAATAAATTAGGGAAATATAATAAGAACCATAAATTCAAACTTATTACTGCCTTTAACAATTAAATACTGTTCGCTTATTACTGCCTTGTACGAAAGAACTGTTTAATAATTATTTGAAGTAGACAGGTTAATTACCAATTGGGCGTAGGCGTTAATCTTGCTCAATAACAGGGAAGACCTAAATAACGTAAACATTTGTTTAGACTGTTAGAATGGAGGATAAATTTAATGCATTTAAGAAAATCTTAGCTTTACGTTGACATTTTGCAATAATAATAAGACACAAATGACAATTAAATATAAAAGGCAGTTTGATTAATTGGAATTTTGACTGAAGTCGCCAAAAGATAAAAGTTCTCTAAAATTAGGCTTGGACGAGGCTTCATAAAGCCGCGACTTATAAGAACCTCGGATTAAAAGGAAAAAAGAATCCAAAACGTCATACAATTTGAATATCGTATTTAAAATCTTCGTTTATACCATTTTTTAACTAAAGAAACATGAATAACAATCATTATTAACGAAAAGAAGAAAAATACATGCATAATTTCTAAACTTTCTGACAATTAATGAACCATTCTTTAAATCGAGATTGCGAGCTTCATATAATCACGAATCCCATGTTACTTAACTAGTCACAAATCATAGTTAATTATTTTTATAAATAAAGGAAGCATTTTATTGTGCCATAATTTTGACTCACGTCGCCAACAGGTACATTTTCCCTTAAAAGTAGGTCTTGGTTATAAATAAGACAAATCTAGATAAATTAAATCCTCAATTTATAACAATCTCGAATTGGAAAATAAAATAAATCCTAAATCGACATAAAATGTGAAAGTCATATTTTGAAAACATCATTTATACTATCCATTTAAAAAAACATTAAAATCGTCTGTTAAACTATCCTGATTATCGAGACACCCACCTCAACGTCTTTAAAAATATACAAACATATACAACATTTCGAAACGTTTCGACAAATACTAAAATAAACGGTGATACAATTTTATAATAGAAAAAAAACTTTAATTTTGAAAAGACTTGTGCTAGGTTATGTTTGTCCATTGTAATTACACTCCCTTCTCCAATGTAAGAGTTATCATATACGCAAAACATTCTTCTAGATAGTTTTCGTTTGAAAATTAGATCGGCACTCTGGTCATCATTTTCAACATTGTCGCTCCTTATTTCAGCAACACGCCAATTGCTACACCATCAACAAACACGGAAGAGAAAATATGCTAACCAATAGCAAAATTACAAAATGCTGATGGAAATTGTTCACAAAATGAGACCCAAGTAACTCCATTTTAAAAGATTTAATTATTTAAATGTTTAATTTGAGTTAAAGATAAGGTATTACAGAGAAATGACTTCTAAGCATTTATCTTTGAAGATTGGTGCACTGAAATAGTGTATATCGTATAATAAGAATAAAATAATTAGTCATACGCATGGAAGGTAGACGTGGTTTGTACTCAAATGAATATACACGTTCAAATAGTTAAATTTATCTAAAGTTTCTAACTCGTAGTCAAAAGATACGGAAATGCATTATAAATTTTATTCTATTGAGAGGTCAATAAATTCTATAAGATAACTGGGGCTCCGTTTGGCTGAACATATGCGTGGATGTATTTTTACTTAATCGATTGTTAGTTATGAGCATACGCGCGAATCCAAACACACACCAACACACAAACATGCACCTAAAATTGAAGAAATATTGCACATTTATTTACTGAAAAGTTAGTAATATTTATTAGAACTGCCACCAAATATGAATTAAACCCTTTAAACAGAATTCATTCGTGTTTTATTAATTATCAAAAATTCTTGTGAAGAGCTGACATTTGCAAATGGCTTTTGAAATTGAAAGCAGAAATATTTGGAAAAAAAACCAAAACTGACGGAGATATAATAGACTTTATGAACAACAATGATCAGGAAATCTTGAAATATCCTGTTGCGCAAATGTTTTTGAAGAACATAACGTTTATTTCTTATGGAAAAATGAAGTTGTGCGAAATTAATCAGGAATAAAATCTGCAAAAAAATGTGCCCTAGTGTTTACTGCTTACTGGGAATTCACTAACAGTGGACACAATTGCATCGTAAACCAATCATGCTTTTCATAAATTTCGTTTAGATTTTGATTAGTGCACATATATACGTATGTGAACCTTAATTGTATTCTTTAATACTGCTATTTCACAGGAATCTCAATATAAGCACTATGCAACAATATATTAAATAAAACCAAACGAATAAGATAATGTCGCTGAAATCGAGAAATGACATCATTCTAAGCATTCTCCGCTTAAACAAACTTTGATTGCACAGATAGCGATAGCACTTACTTAAATCAAGTTTGCAAGCTTAAAATAAACACCAATCTAATTACGCATAAAGTTTTCGGTATAAAGACAATTCACCTAGGAGATCAGCTTCGAAACTATTTGGTACTCATAAAGTGCCGTACAGAAATTTGTCGATGGCGGGGCTTAAACCAAATCAAATTTTCTTCAAACCTCTGGACCGTCATCCACTGCGCTGGGTCCAACAGGTCGACAAAGTTTCATATATATATATAAATAACTATATATAATTATAATCGTGAATCTCTTTAGACTTAATGTTCTCTGTAGACATCTCCGAAATGTCATTATATCCCATTCACCCTGCTAACTATAAAAGTGGTATTTATTTGAGGATTTGTATAACTATTCAATTAATGATTTCATGGTTTGTGATAAAAATTATTTAAATCGAGATAAGTTTTGGCTAGTTGGAGCTTTGGGTCAAACGAGTTAGCATATATGCTACACCTTAAGAAATGGCTAATCTAAAATTTCTGTTAGCACAAAGCTGTTGAATAAATTTAATGCTTGGCATGGTGGAGTTATGAATAAAGTCTCAGACTAAGAAGAAAATGTAACCCCTGTTTGAGACCGGCCACTGGAAATTTCTAGACAACACTTGACGATTTCTCAATAAGAGCGAAAACAGTCAACTGAATAAAATACTTTTTCTATTTTCGAAAGTACCTAGTTTATACTGACGAATATATTCAGTGAAATTGGTGTTTATCTCAAGGTTTAAACCTTGAATTAAAAAAAATTCTATTTAAACAAAGCTGATATCTTGATCTCAATTGATACAATTAAGTAAATTATCTTGAACAATTTATTTATTTAAATTAATTGGATTAATAGTATTTATCCATTAAACTTTGTTCATTTTATGTAATATTACTGAAAAATTATAAATGTTTCGTATATCGAAATAAAAATTGCTTAGAAATTTTTTTAAATGAAAGTCGAAATAGGCCATAAGTTTTATTTGATTTAAACTTAAACGAAGTATCTTGTTAATTTAGGAAAAAGGTGTGATAAATATGGAAAATAAACAAACCCCTTACAACGACCAAACGGCGGTTAAATTCATTTATGCAAACAAAATTCCATAAGTCATAACGGGGCATGTAAATAGTTTCTTTGGAAACGAATTTTTAGCGTGAGTTAAAACGTAGCTTAAATGAAACAATTTTCAAAATCAGACATTGCGCGGGCAGTACACAGTTAATTACAGTGCGAAAATAGTTTTTAAATATTACAATAAACAATTTATTTTCAAGAATAAAGCAAGTGTATTTGGAGGTGGGCACATGTAAAAAATTACTTGAGATTACATAATTTAAATTATGCTCAGTTTTCCTAACCCTGAGAATAACAAGCACGTCACTAGGTTTACTATGCATAACAATTAATTACAAAAATATATTTTCAATCTTATTTTTTACGATGTCACTGGTTTTCAACAAATTAAAAGTTAATAGAATTTTTCATTCTTTCTTACATTATTTGACATAAAATCTTGACTGTAACTATTTCACATGAAAACTGGCTTAGAATTTAATCGACTCGTCATGCAGACATAAAGGAAAAAATCGTCTTATTCTGATTAATAAACTCAGACGTGATATGGTTTTGAATTAAAGAAGTATAAAATAATGATATTGTCTAACTAGTTTTCTTGAAATCATAGAAAACAGTGGAGTCATATTAAAGATATTGATACGCGTGTTAATACCCCATTAATAGAACAATCGAACATGCATATACAACCGAAGTTTATTACTCGAGGAATTGCGCCACTACAAAAACTTCATTCCATGTTTGATTCCCAAAAACCATAAAATAATAAAGATTTGTAACCCATGAATATATTTTTAAACATAATTTTTTAACGGAAACTAGAATAAATTATTTTCGATAAATCAATACAGAGAAAGGCAAAATTTGACGTCCGTCATGTTGTTCTTAGGATCTGTTACTATTTAGCAAAATTTGTTCAAACCCAGATAAAAGAACAATGCCATTTTGTCAAATGACTGACATATGCAAATAAATTTTACTTTTTTTTAAAAAATAACCCGGATATTAGTTATGCAATTTCTTAGTTTAACTTACGAAGTTGTGCAAGATAGAATTTACTAATGAAAAATTATTTAAATAAGCAAAAACTCAAACTAGGACATACTAACAGTTAAATTTAGCCCTGTTTCTCTTCAAAAATAATTTTAGCACCACTGTTTTTAATTAATATTACTAAAATAGGTTGAAATATTGTGTTAAATAACATTCTTTGTACAAAAATTTCTTCTTTAATAAAATTTTATTTATTTCAAAATTAAATATATATTAAATAAAAAAATATTTATTTAGAAAAGCGAAAATCTAAGTAAGAGGATATTTTACCATCGTAATCTGACTATCTGATAAATAGTGCCTAAATTTATGTATATTGATTTTGTAAACAAGACTAGCCTTTGATTTAATTAAAATAATTTATTATTCTACATTAGTAAATAAATATATTGCATACCGAAATTAATATTTCTTTTAATATGAAATTGTCGCAACATTTAAAGTTTACTTTAATAGTTGAGAAATTTCAACCGAATATTATTTTATAATAGTTTGACATCGCCAAGACCCTAAAATGATGAATTATTGATTTTTTTAAATGCAATTATAAGACATAGTTTGTTCAATAGATTTAAATACCCTTTATTCAGAATTAGTTTGTATAAATATCTATTCAATTTTTTTTACTTGTGTAAATAATATGATATTCTTCTTTTTAAATATCCTGAAAGTTTTCAAAAATATTAATCATCAAAATTTTTATTGAAATACATACTACTCAGCAAAGCTCTTATGCAGGGAATCTGAATAAACTATGAGGCGTATATGTCATTAAAATAACCAATAAAATTTTCGAAAATGGGAATCAGGTTTTCACGCACAATAACCATTAATGGACCTTTAATTATAATACAAAGCTAACCATACAAATTTATTACCCAAGTTTTTAATTAGTTTTAAATTTTATTTTGCAGCATAATAAATAATAATAAATTAATAAAGATACTAAGATAAAGATAATTGGATTTATCGGTAATGCCGGCTGTATGGATAACCCATATTTCAACAAATCGTTACCGAGTTTTTTTTAAATTTTCATTATCATCCTAAGTATTGCGTTTTTCAATTATTAAGATATCGAGACGTACTTATTGCGGAAATTTAACAAAATTTATCCGGATAATAAAAATTTAGTTATGAAGATGACAAAACTTTGTTAAAATTAAAGGTGTTAATTAAGATTTAAATTTAATGCATTAGAGACAACGTAACCTATGATGTGAAAATTGAAACCCATTTAAGAAAATCTTCCTCAATAGGTGCAAGATCTTAATTCCAAAAATAAATAAAGGAAAAATTAAAATATAATTGTTAATATGAGAACGTATCAAGAAGGGTAGTTTATAGAGTAAGGCGAAAAATACAGGTGAATTTTAGTTAAACGAAAACTCAAAGTGGGGACTTTAAACAATACGAGCAATTGAACGATAACAAACATGGTATTGCACAACACTAACTAAAATAAGAATTATGTAACATTATATTTTGATGTCATGTTAATTTCTGTATCTTTTAGTCTTCGTATAATTTCAGATTTTATGTTTAAAAAAATGTTTTAGAATAGAAACGAATAGAATATCTTTATTTGGATTCAAACCACACATGTTCCATCAAATAATAAAATTGGAAAATGTACAATATAAAATAAAGTTATCACATCACATAAAAATGTGCAATTAGTCTCATGTAGATAAGTACATCTCACTAGTTGTACTGTACAATATATCAATATCAGAATGTTCGGCTGTAAGAAATAATAGATTCATCATCAAAAATAGGAAAAATTAAGGTATAATTCGAGTGTAACATTATGCAAAAAAATGAGAACCATGACCAGCAATTGATTGTATGTATTGTTGACTAACATGATGATATAATGCATAACATTTCACTTTTAATAATACAAAACTTGGAAATAAAAATCTCAAGAAATTCTGTTTCCGATAACAATTATCCTTGTCTTTTATTCAACTATGAGAAAGTATTATCATAATCAAAATAAAAAATATCAGCAGGATTGTAGACTTTTTCTAGTTCAGTAGATAAAAATTTAAAAGACGTCTTAGATGGAGGCGTTTCTCTAAGCCCCTTTGGCAATTGGTTATAAATTTTGTAGATTTTCGAAAAAGAGAATAACTTGCTCGCAACATTCCCCACCAAAGGAGGAGATATTGCCAAATGTCCAGATCTAGTTCCAACTTCATGACTCTTTCTTATCGGATTCATATAGGCACCAGTCCACTGGTTCAAATGGAAAACTTTTATGCAATAGCACATCCTCCGAAACCATAAAGTTTGCAGTGATACAAACTGTAATCTAGAGGCGTATATAGTGCAGGAGATAGGACTAATTTGTTTCACAACTTTTCTTTGTACAGCTTCTATCTTATTGGACAAACCCTTTTTAATGGATTCCAAGTAGCGACAGCATATTCTAGTATCGGTCTAATCCATATTATATACATTTTAAGTTTTATGTCATTCGATAAGATATTTCGATTTATTAGTGCCCATCTTTTCTTGGCACTGCCTACTATACTTTCAATATGTCTCTCAGCAGAAGCTGTACATTGAATAGTTATGCCTAAATCCTTAATTTCTTGCATAAGTTTAATCTCAAACACATCATTAATAACAGCATCATGAAAATAAACATAATGAAAGTCTGTTATGTTACCTATTTTTAAATCTCGCGTCTTTTTATTGTTTATTCTCAGCCCTAGTGTAATCAAATATCTACTCAAATCATAACAATCTAATGTCACATTATTTTTGGAGAATTCGACATTTTTTGGATCAATTGGAAAGATTATTTTTAAATCATGAGCGAATTTGCAACCTCGGCCGTTAAGGATCTTAATTTCCAAATGTGGAAATACGATTGTAAATAAAATTGGCTCCAAACCATATCCCTGTGGAATTCCACTTGTTACTCTTTTCGATTTTGATATCAAATCGTTTACTTGAATACTCATTCTTCGATTATATAAATAGTATTTAAGTAATCTAAAAATATTCGGATCAATACTCAATAAACTAATCGCATTCAAAATAGCATCGAAAGATATGCAGTCAAAAGCTTTTGAGATATCTATAAATACAATTAATGCATCTAACTTATTCTCATGTAATGTAATTACATGTTTCCACATAAAAAGCATATTAGTAGTTGTCGATCTATCTTTTGTAAAGCCATGTTGACATAAATCAAAATCAGCTGGCAACATACGTTCTGAATGATCTAGTATCAATCGTTCTGTTATCTTAAAAACGAGGGGATAATAGAGATTAATCTATAATCACTGGCGCACGTTGGCTTACTTACTTTTGGCAACGGTTTAGCTACTATCGTTAGTATATCGATTGGTGATTTTCCATTCTTCAAAATTCTATTTATAAAGTTGCAGAGCGCATTCATAAAATTTAAGTGAATGCATTAGTAAATTTGTCCTATTTGAACAAATTTAACTTTCCGGAAATCTCATAAATTCTCAATTTTTTTTAAAGAATTGTCTAGAGGAAGTTTCTAAAACAAATGAAAAGATATATCGACATGTGTGTCCTACATGAAATGTTAGCGTATGCTAACCCATTGATGTCAAAACATCATATTTTACTTGCAGTTCACATCCTTTTAATCTTCCATACTAATCTTTCCATTGATTTGCTTTTAATAAATCATTCAGCTTAATTTATTATTAATGATCTTTAGAAGTCAATGACAGGCAAAATTTGAAGAATTTTTTTAATGATTTGTTCTTCTAAGTATCTGAGATTGGAAATCGATTAGTTACTGGACAGAGGCTTTTTCAATTTAGTAAATTTTAATAAGCTTGAGGGGACTCAGAGCAGTTCCACATGCTTGGTTTTAATACCTTTAACATTAGACATTACCCCATAAATACCGTGAAATATTTTTCTTCCAATTATTTAGCAACAAAGGTGAAATCAATTTAGAATGAAAATAATCAAAAATAATAATTTTTAAATCAAGAATGCTATATTGATATAAACACGTCCCACTGCGTACATAATTTTGTCAGAATAAACTATGAATTGAATAATGTTGAAAATGCAGTTTATCCAGTAGACTTGTTTTGACCCTATTCGAAACAATTCACGTACTGTCCAGAAATTGCCGCACAACCAAATTTCGTTTACTGTAAGCAAAAAGAGGCGACTAAATTCGCGACTATTATTACAAATACACATACACACACATGAGGAACAATTACCAAACGGGTGATTTCGTCCAGTATTAATACATGGATCAATGAAGTAATAATGTTGGACAAAATAAACTCAATAATTTCATATTAAATACTGTCATATTGTAGCAATTCCGTACTCTAGCAATTGACCTCCTCGAATTCATCCACGAAACGTTATAAAAAGTATATTAACACTTTGGAAGGAATAAATATTATTTTATCTATCTTTGCCAAGCAGTTCCAAGTACAAAAATGAATTTTCTAACCACATTGTATTTGATTTCGATTAAAGCCAATTTATATTTTGTCAAAGCGTTTTTTAACTAAGAATGTGAGTTTCTTTATTTAAAACATGAGACAGTTGTAAGTCAGGATAATTATTGAAATTTTTGTTGGTTATTTTTCTGCGTCTGATCAAATTTGAAAATGAAAAGTTTGAAAAACATTATTCGCTAGAATCTAACGTTATGGCAATTACTGTTATGCTTTGACCCATAGATATGTATAAGTTTAGTCTTTGAGCGGCAACAAAGCCTGAATTATTTATTGCTCATGTAAAGTTGTGCTAAGCTAAATTCTTTCATTGGACATTCTCTTTATTAAACGAACATTGGTTGCGATCATGATATAAACACCTGAACTATTATGTACATACAACTGCCAGTATAGAATAAGCGCTGTGTATTTTAGATAAGGCAATTCATCCAGGAGATCGGTTTCGTTCTTCTTGGGAACTCATCAGGTACTGTTCAGAATTTGTCGCGGACAGGGCCCGAACATGGGCACGTCTGTTTTGAAGTATGTTGCTCTAACTGGTGAACCACTCTGAGGCAGGTTACACACAAATTTCAGTTATACATAAAAGAATAATTCTTGGTGAGCCTTTCCATTAAGTAGAGCGTATATGAATTTTTAAGAACTAAAGCTCCCTTCTAACTACACACAAATCTTACATAATAGATCAGGCACAATGCTTCCAAGGGAAATGGTATTGAATTTAACTATTATATGAATAAAAGAACAATGGTTGCGCGGGCGGGTATACTATTCATTTAAATGTAGTCCCATTATAAACATACAATTGTAAGTCTAACCTATCAATGTATAATGTAGAAAAAGCAATTCAGACATTAGACCGGATCCATCGCTATGAAGAACATTTTAATAACTGTTTGCGGAAAATTCTGGAAGTACGTGAAGAATTCCTAATGATGGCAAAACCGGTCATTTTTTAGCTTATATTAACAAATATATGTATATATTAGAACTAATTTTTATATCAAAATCTCAACTCTGAATTAAGTAATACAGTTAATTGTTTTCAGTTTCAAATCAAGAAAAGATATGCAATTCAGCCGGTTAGAAGTGTAATAGACGCAAATGATGGAAAGCTGTTTCCTTTCGATGGGTCATTAAAATTGTCATTTTCAGCAATAAAATCTGAAGATAAAATGTTTAACATTGCTTTGAATTTGTGAGTAGGAGGTATGTACTTATAATCGTTCCAATGAAATGAATTATTTGCCGAAACTGGAGAACTGGGTAATGCTTTCGCTAGATAGTAATATTGAGATTATTTTTACGTTTTTCATGCTGCAGCATTGGACGAGACGATAAGAAGCTGAAGGGTATAAAGCACATCTAATGCAAATTATCTGTCGTGTTAAAATATTTTACACGTTTGATATATTGCGTGAATTATACTAAGCTAATGGAGATTGTGTGCAAAATAAAATGGGGCTAATCGAATTTATCCGAAAATCCATCGTATAAAATTCGCCAAATAAAAATACCGAATTCCATTTCAGAAACGAGGTGATTAATTAAATTAAAAATTAATGCTTACCTATTATTGAATAGAATTTACATAGTAATAAATATTAATAGGATGCAGACTTCAGTTTAAACAAAATGTTAAGTTTTGATTCTGATTTTGTTTTTTAAGGTAAATTCCAACAAAATCTAGCTACATTTTCCTTTTAATTTAAAGATGGTATGGGAGACAACACGTGAAGTTGGATGTGCAACTAACTGGTGCCCGAAACCATTGGATAATGGTACCTACATCGTATGTAATTACGGTCCAGCGTGAGTTACCTTATCAAAATATTTCATACAATATCAAAATAATGTGAATTTTAATAATAAAGCTAAATATATTTCAGAATATTTATAGCTTTTTGAAGATTTTTTATTAGATTACATTTTGTCTGCACCGAAACATATAAGCGGAAATCTTAAGTGACAAGAAGGTTTTTCGGACTGCTGTCGGGCATCGCGTAGACTTCACTTGTTTGCACCTTTCTGTCATGTGTGACATCTTATAACGTATTGCAGAACGAGCGAGTCTCGATAGTCCAAATATTCCAAGATTTTCATTTAAAAGATATTTTAGCGTTTAATTTATGGGCTAGGTCAGAGCATAGCCAGTTATTTGAAATATAATCTGAAAAGGCAACCACTGTATATATATATATATATATATATATATATATATATATATATATATATATATATATATATATATATATATATATATTTAAATTAGCGAGGTACAAGTAAAGTCAGTTTTAATAAAGATTTCAGTGCGTTTGTCTAAACAAGTTTGTGGAATCTGTATTAATTCCTTGGTTTGTCTGCGATTAAATAAAAGACCACTGAATAACAGAAAATATTGGCAAACTACACATATATGCACATCTGAAATATTTTTTAGCATAAATACGCACTACATTATTGAAATAGCATTTACGCAAAAGTTTTATTATTATTTACTATTATTTTTTTGCTAACATAATTTAAATACATACTTTAACGCAAGATAGTATACAGAAATTTAATTTAATTAACTTCCTACGTGCATTTGTGTTTTTTCCTTTTATTCACATTATGGAATTGCATTTAAAATGTGTTCATGTATTTAATTATGTTCTGAATTCACGTGTTCATTTATGCAATAAAATAATGGTACAATTTGTTAAGAATAATTTTAAGCTGTGTTAATATTATGATGAATAACTTTGATGAATCTGCATTTAAAAATAAGTAAGTGGTGATCTTCGGATCATTAAAAAAGGGAAATAGTAAAACAACTTGTCCAGAGGAAAAAAACACACCTCGATAAAATTTTTTTGATAATTATTTAAATTAGTAGAGTTTTGCATCGTTTAACATAAGCTGATATTACAAAGGTATAAGTAAGGTTAATGAATTATTAAAAGCTGATAAAATACCAGGTTACTTATTATTTCCAATCAAGAAAAAAAATATTTTAGGACCGATTTAGAAAAAGTTATTCGTAATGAAGCTTGTGCTTCTCCATTGAGAGCATAAAATTATAACCAAAAATTAATAAATTTGGACTTCAGGCTAACATTTTCACAAAAAAATACTCTGTACTAAATTCAAATTTAAGAAAGATACACTCTTCATAAATTTTAATATATATATATATATATATATATATATATATATATATATATATATATATATATATATATATATCAAATAAGCAAGCATGGATTGCGCGGATGGTTGCAACAAAACTTTTATATCAAGTTTGTGTGCTTAAAGTAAAGATCAATACAATTGTATTAAAATAAGTATCGGACGTAATTGCACAACTGCCGTCCGTTACACGTACTGACACCTTTTTAATCTCCTTAAATATCATTAGAGTACAATGGAAAATTTACTAGCGAATTTGAAACGACACTGTCTTTTAATGGAAAGCCAATTTAGATAAGCGGCTCAAGCTTCTAGTTCTGTCGCAAAAGTTGTATATTATTGGAAAATTTGGCTGCACAATCTCAATGCAGTCACGAAATTTAACTTATTTATTAAATAAAATTTCGTATAAAAGGCTCAAGTCGTAATTATATACATCTAAATAGTTTTAATTTACCGATTCTCTTTTAATTTCAATAAGAAAACACTGCTTATATTTAAATTTGTCTCGAAATATTACGTGAATAATGTTTCAAATATATTTTGTTTAGTTAATCCCGCACAACATTTAAAGGATCAATTTTCTGACATAAAGCTTTCTTTCTGATAACATGAAAAAGTTTTTTGTCTTATTTTTTCAAAGACCCGTTTAAAGTGGCACGTAGCTCACGTAAAGCTGGCTTCTGTCATTTTCAGGCAATCAGGCTAAACCAGAATTGTTCAAAATCTATCTAAGGAAACTGACTCAAAAATTGCTAGACTATAAATTCATACTGAAATAGGAATAACTCAGACTCGTATACCCTTCATTTTGTCTAATTTACTAACATAGACTGCTCAAAAATTAAAAAAATACACTTTCTTTTTGCTGCGCTGAAGTCATTCAAATTGTTTCCGAAGAAATCTAGTTCGGAAAGTTCTACAGCACTTTTAGGTCCCATCACACTTTAGCCGTCTACAAGGTTACTGTTCGAAAATGCAGAACTAGATTCAATTGAACTTTCTGGCATTACACTAGTGGACGGCTGCAGATTGACGAGACCAGTTAGAACCCATCAATCCTAACAAATAAGCTGTGCAGCTTGAAATGTAAAATAATAAAAGAATTTTTACTGATTTACGAGCTTAATTACTTACCCCGCAATAGATTACTGCGAAAAGAAATTATTCACAAATTTTCCTATGTTTTACGTGCAACTAGTTAATGCAATTTAAATAGTTACCATTAAAGCGTTGCATCATTTTTAGCTACGTAAGCTAAACTATTGATCGGCTTTCGTAATAGAAAGCGTACACGAAAATGAGTTTACATTTCCTTTGCTGTACGGTTTGCTGCTTTAGTTTGTTCTATACATTGAAAACTGTGTATTCAGTAGATTTGCATAAAATGTTAGACATGGTATCGAACTCAAGCTTATCATATAAAATAAAATACTATGGATTAAAAAAATAAAGAACACATTCATTTAATTTTAAATATTATTTTGAGAATTATTAGCATTGCGCCGAATAGTCATCGAGAATCGACAGGTAAATACACTGGAACCCACCGTCATCATGATTTCCCCAGATATTTCGATATCCATGTACGGATATCTTTTTCAATGGGACGCACATCACACACTTAGTTGACAATCTTTATGTCAAGTGGAAATATTAGTTTTAAATGCTCCACTTATACTTGTTGTTAGATCTCTTAAGCACAACTTGCTTTTTAAAAAAAATTTTTAATGCTTGGAAAGTGTATATCAAATTGGTTTGTGTATATGTCTGCATGCATACATTCTTCGCAATGAGATTACAGTGATTTAATGACAATTACTGGCAATTCAGTAGATAAGCGTACGTCATGCCTATGTTTATGTGTTCTCGTTTGTTTTGGATTGAAGAGTAATCAATTAATGCACGTGTACACTCATCCAAGTGAAATTGCAGCGATTTGGCAACATCTGATTATTCACTGGATAAGCGTGTTTGTGTGTATGTGCTTGAGTGTTTACTTAAAACTGAGAACTAATCTGTTACATGTAATTACAGGCACGTGTAACAGTCATTCAAGTAAAACTAAAATGATAACTGTCATTTCCTAACTGCAAACGTCAGACCTATTCTACACGAACTTTTCTATATGAAGTAATTACGAGTGGAATTTCGGTGAGGAGGGGGCAAGATACTATGAATAGAGTAAATAATTAAGAGGTAGCAAAATTAAATTAGAAACGAATAAAGTGTTTCAATAGGGTAGAAAGTTAAATTAAACGGTTCGTAAAAGAAATTAAAAATTGCCTGATAAAGAAGATCCTAGTAATAGTGCAAAGAAAAGGCTAAAATAAAAATAAACCTTGCCATCATGTATAGATAAATGTTTGTTAAAGGCGCTACACTAACAACAGAACGTAAGATAATAGATAAATAAGATAACAAGTAAACGAGGATGAAATATAAGACAATCAGATAATAAATTATAAGATATCGAATTACTCACCCTCCACCTCTAGAAGTTAATATCAATCCGGTGTTCTTATTCTTTTACTTGAGCGAGTTTCTGATTCAGATTCGTGCATTCTTCGTTTACTACCATTATTTAATACTGTATTCCAAATAGGACCTAGTGATTTTTCTACGGCTGTTTCATTCATGATATCATTTCTCGATTAAATTTCTATGGATTCTCTAATCAATCTAGTCGATCTGCTACGGCCACAAATTGATATACGTCTACACCCATCCCAATTAATTGAATGTCCTGTCACTACTGTATGGCGTGCAAGTTCCGATCTATTAACATGGCCATACTTGCATGCGGTTTTATGTTCCCCTCTTCTAACCCTAATTGGACGCATGGTTTCACCTACATACATCAAGTTACAGTCGTTACATGGAATTTCATATACTCCTGATGTGTCTTATTGTTCTATTTTCTCCTTTTGGTTGGGCAGTTTAATACCTAGGGTAACGGTCTGTTTTAAAATAGTACGTATATTGTATTTGGATGCTATCATTTTGATTTTCCTACTTAGTTTAGAATCAGGTATTAACATTACCCTCCGATCATCTTTTGTTTTATTTGATTTCACTTACTTCCAGTCATGATTAAATTTACTTATAACGCTCATTATAGTGGCTTCAATTAACTTTAGAGGATACCCATTAGCACTGAATATTTCTCGCAGTCTACCTAATTCAATCTCCCTATGCTTTTTATCTGTTAATCTTAAGCTTCTTATTATCATCGATTTTAAGATACCGATTTTCATTCTATATGGGTGATTTGAATTGAAATTAAGAAGGATACCTGAGTAAGTATCCTTTCTATAAACATCCCGTTCTAGTTTTTTACCATTTCTAATTTACTTGAAATTTAAAATTGTAAAAAAAGCAAGTTATGCTTAAGAGATCTAACAACAAGTATAAATGTGGCAGTTTAAACTAATATTTCCACTTGACATATTGATTGTCAACTAAGTGTGTGATGTACGTCCCATTGAAAAAGATATCCGTACATGGATATCGAAATATCTGGGAAAATCATGATGACAGTGGATTCAAACATTTCCGTACGCAATCCGAAAATCAGGTAAATAATCTATTCCCTGTCGCGCAACATGTTTCTTTTAAATACACTGGAAGACAGAGTTGGTTCGTTCCAAACTGTTGATGCAGACATGCTTACGAAAATCGGAACTGGTTCGGGTGGCAAAGTAATTTGATTTTTGAATAATTCAGCCAACCTAACAAGTCGACTTAGTTTATCGGTTATTAAATAGTTTTTGCTATCATTTATAGTTTAAATAACTTTTAAAATTCTCGGATCTGTTGCGCGAATAACTTGAATAAAATGCGACTATTAACTGACGCAAACGCTTCTTTCATTTCTTCAGCCTTTATGATCCAAAAGGTTTCGAGATCAACATTTAGACTGCGCTTAATTTGGCGTCTTATATTGCGACCAGTATTATTATCAGCCGAGCCTCGTGGAATTCGGCGCCTTGTTTCGAGTATCTCCACTGATTTTACAGAGAGCCAATGATTATTTCTACTGGGGCATGCATTGTGCATAGTGGAACTTAGCTTGGACCGAAGTAAATTCGGATTTACGCCGCCAATACCAGTTAGCTTAGACTTTCGAATATCTTAATATTTTTGTCGGAAGGATGGTTGTTCGAGTTTGCCTACATCTATTTGGGGTTGATTCTTATTTATTTTCCCGGAAAATTTTAGTAAAAATCTACAACGGATAAGGACATTGTTCGAGTCGACGTGTTCCACATGGAACGTTAATCCTCAATGCAACTCCGCCATGTATAACTAATTGCTACATGATCTATTTAGGTCTACCTTTGGCCGAGTGCTGGAGGACACCATGAGGCGCAACGTCTCAAACTATGTCTGAATTTTGTATTACTTGAATGTAATCCATATTCCGCGTAACTATCCAAAAACCGTTCATCATTATCGTTGCGCGTCGAGTTTAAAGTTTATCTTCCACCTAAATGAAATTCTGCGTTACTTAAGCGTTCAACTTGAGCATTCATGTCACCCGTAACGAAGACTATAGCTGAATTCAGTGCTCTATTTCGTAAGGAGATTAGTTCGGAGTAAATATCGTCCATGGTTTCGGCTGTGCTGCAATCGGTACGAGCACATGCAGATACACCGAAGAGGTAAAGTTGATTACGGGGTTTTTTCATTGAACTTAATAGATTTATTTAAATGTGCCGCACACAGTCGACTATTTAAAGGGATCCGTCCAATTAAGCAAGCTTCAGCACGTGTGCTACGGACAATAACAGCGCCCCATTTATCCGCTTAAGAAAACTACGTGGAACTAGATGTTCGATACCAACAACGTGTAGATAGGTATGGAGCAAACAGTTCGGTATTGCACATAGGATCCTGTATTCTGGTTACAGATACACAACATACGTCAATTTCTTATTTATCCAACGTACGTGTATGTGATTCTCGTTGTCCAAGTTGTTTAATGTTTGCATATTAAATGAGCCTATGTTAAAACCTAACCTAGGTTTAATGAATGATTGTCTACATAAACTATTTTTGGCAACCCGTTTTTTTGGCTCATTGATATAATCTACACTAACCATGTTCATAGTATGTAAAAGAGCGTTATTGGTAGATTAAGAAGAGGAAGGAGAAGAAAAGGAGGCAGCTTCGGAGATAAAGTTGCCTGCAGAAGCCCGATTTCGCTTGTCCACTCTGCCCGGCTCTGCAGATAATGCGACTCTTATATTGCGCGACGACCGATGCAATATGAAATAATTATAATTTTTATTGTTTATGGTTATATGTGGACTGTAAATGAACTCTAGGTCGCCTATTACTAGTAATGGTTTGTATTCGGAATTTACCTTCTCCTTGATATACAGCCAACCAAAGCTGATAAGCACTATCGGCCCAGAGGCCAGTGGCTAAAACTTACCTTCAGCAGCCAAAAAAATTGCCCTTCGTGTTTGAAACACTTGCTCTCATTCCGTCACTGCATATTTAACAATAAAAGTTACTGCGTAGTTAGACCAAACTCGAGGCTTCACATGAAACGTGATGATGGCTGTGTCCCGTTTAGACCTGGCAATATTCATGCCAACTTTTCCAGGTTGACTAGCTTGTGCACGCCGGTCGACAGGGTTCATTGAAAACTGCAACTAGGCAATGAAAACAAATTCCATCATACAATAGAAACAACATTATCAGGACTTCGCGAAGAATATGTCCTTGGTAAAACGAGCGACCAGATACCAAGTATATAACGAAAACCAATTAAACTGGCAGACGCTCGTATAAACACGTTTAAAATACACCTTCATGTATAATAATAATAATAATTAAATGAAACTTCTCGATTAATTGCTCTGACTATAATGAATTTACAATAAAAGATCAACTAATACTCGTCGGCTAAACATAATGAAAGCCAAAGAACGTTATCGCGGAAAAAAATGCGCGTGTTGATAAGAAATTTTGAAATTAATTAGTTTAGTTTGCCACAGTAAACGTAACCTAATTTGTGGCATTTGTGTCTTTCTGATAAAAATATATTGGCTGTTATGAAGAGTAAAACACAAAATCAACATTATAGAAGAATATGAAACTAAATAGATGCGAATTTAAATTTTCTGCAAAAAACACCGGGAAAGTAATTAGACAAAGTGTTAAAATATTTACAAAAACGCGCTCTAGAAAAAATGGTTCCCGTTAAGTAGCGCGAAACAAAAAAATCACCAAAGTGATGGAACAGTGCCTGAGAAAACACACTATTTTTTATGCATTAAATAATTTAAAATTTGGCATTTCACATTCGCGAAATGAATGACAAATAGAGAAATTTTAAAGTAATGTTTAACTTTAGGAGAGAATTAACGGAACTAATGCATTTTATGCTAATTATTAGCGCATAGTAGTAAAGCAGGACCGGATCTGTTTTAATATTTTGGCTGCGGCATCTCATGTTCAGTTAAATAAACCGGATCAACTGGTCTTTTTAAATGCTTAAGAGGTAGGGAAACTATATTCAAAAAGGAAATTGAATAATAAGTTTCTAGATTTTATTGATGCGGAAAATAAGAACATGTTTAAGAGTTAGAAAAGTAACCAAGGAAGCATGAAGCGATACTTTTGCATTTTAAAATGCACCCAACAATTCAAGAAGCGGAAAGGCAATATTTAATACCTAGATTTTAAATAATTAAGCCAGAAAAAGACAAGGAACTCTCGCAGTAATGCAACGATCGATATGGCTGCATCAATATGTTGTACACAAAAAATTAGCTGGTCGAATAAAATAAGGAAATTAAAAGTTTCCAAAACAGAGGGGAGAGAGCGAAGCCAAAAACTGAACATTAAAAGAGGGGAAAAAGTGTTACATGGGATCTCATAAGGTTGAATTTCAATAATAAGATAGTATATTGAATAATGTAGATCCCCAAAATGTAAATAATTTATGCGTAAAAAGAACTTCTTCTTGGGTAAAATTATTATGGACTGATAATTCGATGCAGATTATTTCGTGCAAGGAAAGTTCGATATTGATTTTGATGATCATAAAATCAGTTAGATGCTACCTGTGGTTAAGAACTAACATATATGCACTTGTTTAATTTTTGTTGTGCACATACTAAGAAATAGTCAAAATATTACCTGTAGGATAAACCAAAACGGAAATTATAACCTGGTGCACATTCGTTTTGTGCTAACTGCCGACTCATTAGTAGGAGCCGGTATTACGCCCCCTACTCACAATATATTTGGGCGAGAAATGCGGAAAAATCGGAGGGCGCAATAGTGAAGCTAACTTTATATAATGTCTTCGAAAATGCAACTGCAAAGCCAACTCACTAATATATATATATATATACCGAGCCTGTTATGAGTACCAATACTATGGCTATTGTGTCAGTACCTGATAACAAGAATATGGTTGCCTAAAAGTTACAAAGTAACAACACAATTGATTTAAATGTATGCTTAATTTAACTAAAATTGCGAGATAAAATTATTTAATGAATAACTGCTACTCCAGCAAATCCATACACTATGGCCTTGATCGATGTCAATTAACACATTTCGCGGTAATCATGGCATTATTCAATTCAATATATGACAGTTATATACTGTTTGTGTCGGATTACCCATATAGTATAGTGCAGTATCTTGAATAATGTGGATCCCAAAATGTAAATAGTTTAGGCTTAAGAAGAACTTTGTCTTGGGTAAAATTTTAATTGACTGATAACTCGATGCAGATTATGTCTTGCAACGATAGTTCGATATTGATTTTGACGATCATGAATTCATTAAAAATAATTACTAACTATTTCAAACAAATAGCTTTATCTGAAAATGAGATTTACGAGCGGAAATAAAAAGGTCTTAAATGCAAACATTACATATTTCTGTTCTAGCAAAAATATTATTGACCTTATCACGATAACAGTTCAAGATATTTTATTGACAGTTGTGTTCAGTTTACCGTTTACTGGCATTTATTTCCTGATATGGCAGTGATGGTTCAAGTTTTCTTATTGGTCTTTTTTTAAACGGTGAGGTGAACATTGGTATCGCGGGCAGTGATAACAATTATTTCTGATCAAGGTTGCGATCTTGATATAACCACCTGACCCATTAAGTACATACATTTGTCAGTATAAAATATGAGTTGTTTAGTGTGTAAAAAGCAATTCATCCACTAGACTGGTTTCGCTGTTTTTGGTAACTCATCACGTACTGTCCGGAATTTGCCGCCAACAGGGCTAAACCTAGGCACGTCTGCTTCGGAATCTGGTGCTCCAACCACTGAGTCACCCTGGCGGATCTTACAAATCTGTTTGAAATCCATGATTTGAGTCAACCCATAAATAAACAAGTTGGATGTTCAAGGTGCTTGAATTATTTGTGTGTTCAGTGTAAAATGGAGAAAAACGCATATTATGTGGTCGTAAATTTTGAAGTGAACTTTATTATATAGAAAAAATAATTAAATATAATATGCTGGTAAAGTTGACTTATCAAGTTTCTGTTGCTAGTGCACATGAAAGCAGCACAATTCAAATAAATCTTTAATGCGGCTTTACGTGAATGATCTAGATGACTTGATAACTCGTTTAAACAATTTAATGCATATTTTGCAATAAACATTTATTTATTCAAACGCTTCATAAACAAACTACATAAAAGGTTAAATACTGTTTGTTGCGAAGAACTAATATATATATTGTACCGTCCTATTATTCCACATTCCTCACCCAAATATATAGTGGTTAAAGGGCGTAATACCGGCTCCTACTGATGAGTCGCCAGTAAGCACGAAACGAATGTGCATGAGATTATACTTTCCGTTCATGCTACCTTTGGTTTATCCTTCTGGTCACAACTGAACTAATTTGTTACTAGGTTCGCAAAACCTAATACATACTTACATAAAAGGTTATTTTAAATCAAGGTTACAACACCAATCCATTTATATATGTATTTTTGTCAGTACACATTGAGCTTTGTATAATTTAGTAACGGAATTTCGTCTTGCAGACCAGTTTTGCCCTTATTGAGTATTCTTCATGTCGAGAATTGGCCGCGGGCAGTGCTCGAACCTAGGCATGTCTGTGACTCTAATCATTGAACTACTCTGCCGCAAGCTACAAAACATTTCAGTAATATACCAATTAATATAATTTGGTTAGTCCTTGCTTCAGGTGGAGTCCATATATATAATCTCTTCCGATATAAAGTTTCAATTCATTCATCTGTTATAAATAAGGATAGATTGGGAGTGGCTAGATGGATATTTATGCCTAAAGACGCCATATATACTTCACATAAAGAAAAGGCTAACTAAAATACCATTAGTTAGTATATAACATGTAACATGTGTAACATGTGGAAGTTTGGCCCTGTGGTAGGGGAAACAGACTTTGAAAAAGACGTTACCAGGTTTGAGTCCTGTGCGCGGTAAATTCTGGACAGAATTAGAAGATTTTCCAGTAAATACGTAACCGATATACTGGAGATATCGTCTTTTCAACACTGTACATTGCCTAGTTTATACTTCCAAATGTGCATATCAATTAGAATTGCTGGTTGTAAGAATTGAAAACTTCTTACTCATTATAATCTGTCGAGCAGCACAGAACAGACAATTTTCCAGGAATTTTTGACGGAATTAAGGCTATTCTTCTGCTTATCCATATCAATTTGTTAAGACCCAAAAAAATCCAAAATTATAGATTTAAATTTTATCGGCAAGTGCATAATTAAAGGTGACGATACCTTTCTATATCCAGTTGTTCTTTCAACTTTGCGATTATTAAGGTGCGGAGGGAAGTGTTGAGTGGAATCTAGCAAATGAAGAATAATTGTGCAACAGATTTACCCTATTTTGCCACGAGTGAAAATAAATCTCTATTTGACATTGATGAATGATTGAAGGTTATAAGGAGAAAAAAATTCTTGATACAACCGTGATTACGTTTGTATATATAATGCCGAGTTTCCGAAAATCGTCATGTAGTTATGATTATCGTAATTGAAAGATTTAGGTTTTATCAATTTTTATTAATAATTGTGGCATTTTCACTAAATAATACCTATAGTCCACAAAGAGCTAATGGCTACAGATTGAACACGATTATCTCTTCCTAATTAATGCTGTTTGAAAGGATAATATGTGAGAGCATTTAGAGCCTTTGATTCCTGTTGACTTTGTTTGCAGTCTAAATCGCTCCCTGAGTAGTGTGGTCGTTGGACTGGCATTAAAATGCGGTAAATGCTGAAATATATAATTAATATGACTCGATTTAACAGAAAAGCAGCTGTTGAATTTAAAGCTTGTGGTTCAATATTTTGTCGTAGTTTCCATGAAATTGGTTAGCACTCTCAAATCTATCGCGGAGATTATTCAGCTTCTGCAATTTAATCTCCAAAAAGGATGTTTTAAATTGAGGCACAAAACGATCAATAATAAGAGATAAGTAAAATAGCAGAAGTTAGATATCATGTATGGCTCAATTTCCATTTTTAAATTTAAAAAAAATGTCCTTAGTGCGTTCCATGGTGTGTGGGAAAATATTGCAGATTATCCGACCATAGAACATTCAATTGGTCGAATATTATATGAAAAATCGCAGTAAAATTTACAAATTAATCGATTTCACCTGTTTATCCATATTGTAAATTTAAGATAGGAATAGAAATGTTTAAAAAAACAAATGCAAATTAATTTCGATCATTGTCATATTTTTACTGAATTTATCACAATGACGCTGCAAATGTAGATGCAATAAATAACAAAGTGAGTGTCGACGTCATACATTTATGGATTTCGTCTCACTTCAAATCTTGTCAATACATACGCATAACGAATATAGTGAATTCTGCCAAAAAAAATCCTAGAGAAAGAAAATGAACTACTGTATGAACGGAGATATAATCAGAGATTTGCTTCATACGGAGTTGATATTTCCAGTGAAATATTTGAAATATTTGAAATATTTGAATTATTGGTCAATATATTCTTCATTTCACTCGATTCAAACATAATATGTTCGCAAGTTATTCCATTGCCATAATTTGTAAATTTAATTCCGTGTATTTAACTGTACATGAACGCGTTAAACTATTATATACGTACAGAACCACGTTGGGTTTCTGAGTCAGAACTTCATGCAACGCAAGTAAAGTTGGTGAAACATTTGTGCACATGCACTAAAATACATATGATATGCAACCATTGACGAACTAAATCAGAGAATGAACGCATAATATTTAATCCTTAAAACTGTTGTGTGGTTAGAATATAATATTGCATGGTTTTGGTCAATTTTTAAATTTCACTAATGATATTAATTAAATTTGGTTAGTGTTAGTGTCAAACAGACAAAATTAGAATAAAGTCTTGTGTTTATAAATAATTTTATACTAGCGGACAAGAGTTTCCTTCATGTAGCTTTTCTAGAACAGGAATTTAAATAGTAAAATATAATTCGATTAAATTAATATAGTGAATTGGTATTTTTGAAGGAAAATGCCATTACGCAAACACAGTTTCTTTATTGACGTAATGAATTTGACTGCTGTATTTTATGAGATAATGCTGAGGCTATTTGATTTCTAATGACAGGATGAAATGATTGGTTTTGGAAATACTCAATGTCAATTTGCATATAGAGTGTAAACGAATCACTACGTGACTCGGACGTTACGTATCATGGTCAATTTCAAAATATTATTCTACGTTATTCAGATGATGATAAATTAAAATAATATGCCTACATTTTTAAAGAGAATGGCGAGATCAATAGAATTGTTGCATTTTGTGCTGCAAGTGATACTATTGAAGCAATTGAGAATCATTCACGATTACAAAATCTTTATTTTAAATTCATATTCTGTTCTATTCTATACAAGTTGCTTTATTAGAAGAATGATCGTTTTCAATATAAGTTATATTTAAAAGTTAAAATATATTCGGAAACCCTTAACTAACGTTTGTTAGATCGAAATTCCGTACATATTAAACGATGTGTATTATTGTGTGGTATTTAACAGGCATCTGTTCATTTAGAACACTGTATCATGGCAAGTAGTGAAGTTTTCCCATTATATACCAATAAATTAAATCCCAGACACCGATAATAAGAGGGAAATATAAGCAACAATGTAATTTCTTAACAAGCATGCAATTGCATATCATTACGTCTAATCAGGTCCATCTCTGAGATTTCATACTAAATGCTAATGATTTATAATTCAAGAAGCATGAAAGTCATTGTAGTTTCAACTGTGTAATTACATTAGTTAATCTAATTCTTCATGTTTGTTTATTATTATTATTATTATTATTATTATTATTATTATTATATATTATTAGTTTATATATGTTTATTATTATTATTATTATTATTATTACATTATTATTATTATTATTATTATTATTATTATTTCTTTTACGTGTTGCACTGGTACTGCGAAATTGTAGTAGAAAAGTGAGACAACTAACTCGTCAATTTCTAACTTCACAAAAAGCCTTTATTTGCCAACATCAAATTGGTTTTGTTTTCTATCTTCAATTACAACTAACACCACTTCTGGATAGCGGAAACAAACGGGGTGTCAGACCTTACACAATACGCTTACGAGACTTGTACAGTTTCTGGTGGGGTCGCAATGTTTCCCTGATTCACGACTCCATCTTGCCTCGGGCGCCAGTTTTCCGCACGCCTGTCATCAATCAACCGGTCAAATTAGGCGTGCCCAATCGACTGACACGAAACGAGATGGATATCCTTCTTTTCGGGCACAATCAAATCAGACAACGTTTGAGCATGGGTTACGTACACGATCAGCCGGCTGCTGTTTACATGCCGCAATTGGTAGGCCATACGCCACTTTACGTTGTTAATTACAGACCTACACGGACACCCATCATATGACGTTAAAATTGTAGTCTCATATATATTATACTGTTGGTCCTAATTTACTTTCCTAAAATTCAATTTATAATATTTTCAACTTAAATACCATCGATGCGTTTCTACTCAATTTACCCAATTTGGCACAGGAAAAGATAAAACGAGAAATTCTAGCCGTGAAGATATACCGCTAGAAATATTTTTAAAAGAAAAATTTGTCGTGGTGTAGCACAGTTAATGAATGGCAAATTTATTTTGACAAAGTAGAATAAATTTCAAGCTGAGTTAAGAGAAATGTGTAGGTTTTTTGATCAATTCACATTTTTTAATATTCAAAGACAATTTAAAATAGCCTTGTTGACAGATATTGTGATTAGCTCATTATCTGTCCTAACGAGGCCCATTTAGCCGTGTTGAAATGCCAGGTATTTCCAATAAAAAATATTGTACCACAAAATAAAGCAATTGTAAAATGTCATTTTTAATACGCTTTAAATCGAACGAACTATATGAATAGAAAGAGTTAAAATTGCAGCTAGAATTCGACAAACAAAACGATAATAAATAAGATTTATTGAAATCATACATGTACCTGTACAGTTTGGCAGGGAACCATAGACCGTGTTGGTCATTTATGCAGAATTATGTAAGCCGATTGCCTTTTTAAGCATGGTAAATATTTTAAGAATTAAAATTTTCTTAGTCGAATTGCATCCATACACACACATCTTCATCAAATGACTTCCAAATTGTGCCCACGCTAGGCTCAAAAACCGCCTACGTGCCTAGAATGGATTTAACCAGACCTCACAACTAAACCCTGTTCGACGTTTGTTTCTCACCGAAGGCTGATAATTTAAGTATTTCACCGTTGGCGGAAAGCAGTTTCTGGCGGAACAAAATGACTAATATAACGGATTATAGTAACCGGCGATTGGAGGCCTCAAATACCATCTCATATGATATCAGCTATCTACTAGATTATGCCCTTCATTATATGAACTTAGTCTTTACAAAATATTTCTTTCCAAACGAAACGGACTTTTCATAGGAAGACTTTATGATAATGGAACATGAAAGATTGGCCGTAAATATCAGGTAGGCTCGTAAAATATTCTCTTGCGTAACGTCTTTTAACATTTATCTTGCAAATAACTAAACCAAGCCTAGCAATTACACAGATTTAAAAAAAATCGTTCTTGGCGCTGGCAACTATATTAGGCCATCGCCAAAGGACAAATTTTTTAATCTACAATCTACTCATTAAGCACACCTTGGCGGCCAGGCTGACCATTGGCTACAGCTAAACTGTTGTTTCTGCATTGAAAGGAACATTAATACTAAATGTAAAAAACAAGCCGAGTCCCGTACCTAGTAAAGCTTCTGCATGTAAAGCAGTGAGCGTAACGTTAACCAAAATTGTTCAGGGCAATGAAGCAATCAAGATAAGGCAATAAATTAAGTGGTATGCGTGGGAGGTTAAAATGATGCTCATGAAATGTTCACTTAGCCAATTGCATCTGTTAAAAAATTTATTTGACGGTCAGTTAAGCCTAAATGGTAATTTTTTATGCAAAACACATTTCCGTGTGCTAAATTAGATTCTAATAACGAAGAGTGAATCGTAAATGCGTATGTCAGGTAATTCTGAGCAATTTATATGTTCCAATAGACGGGATAACACACAATGATGAACAGCGTCGGCGTCATAATTTATGTTCACTTGCATATACACCTATAAATATTTTAATTCTGATCAATATTGTGAGAATAATCATTTTTTACAAAAATATTTTATTCTAATCATAGAATAAATCCCATTTCATCATTCCATGATTTCTTATAAGTCTATAAATATCAAAATATATTTAATTAAATACACGCGCGCACACACACACACACACACGCATATATATGTATATATATATATATATATATATATATATATATATATATATATATATATATATATTTAAAACGAAGCATTCAGGCAATTTTACAAATTTAGCAGTTGTACAAAAAGCAAATTGTCGAAAATTATTATACGTATAAAAAGTTTTTTTATATCGACTAAAATTTATCCTATATAAATTTTTTTCAAAAATTTGCCAACATGAAATTTTAATCGACTGGCCTTGATTAAAAAAACACAACAAATATATATTAACGTTTCGACAAGTATGAATACTCATTAGTCCGGTCACACAAAACATTCGAGCGCATTGGCAAGTGAAGAAAACCAATCAGCTCCGAAAACGGCATCACTACTGTCGGTAACTGTGACAAAATTTGCACAGAAATATGAGCGATCAATATTGCAATCTGCACAACTCGTACTGTTACCATAGTGACAAAACAAAACCGAAAAACAAGGCGAAATGAAAGAAAGTACACGGGGATAAACAGTTGTACACGTAACAGTCAACAAAGTGAGCAATTGGTCAAAGCTGAATTCACCAAAACAGGAATGGCCAGATCTCAGGCATCCTCCGCAATACACTGAGAATGACCCTTTCACGCAAAATAACACACATCCCAACACAAACACAACAATATATGCATTGAAACATCAACACGCTATACACCGCCAACATCAATTAGAAATAAAAATAAATCAGCTTATTTGCCACCTACTTAATAAAATAAAAATCCAGAATGGATATATATATATATATATATATATATATATATATATATATAATTTGAGTTTTATGACAGGATGTAATTGAATATATATTTGCTAGTGAAACCTTAAAATTGCCTAGGATAACAAAGGAATTTGTCAAGTAGATTGGTTTCGTCCTGATTGGGATTTCGTCAAGTACCGGCTCACATCCACTGCATTGATATATATAGATATTTGCATATATATATATATATATATATATATATATCATATATATATATATATATATATATATATATATATATATATACCATCATTTTTAACATATGAGAAAGACAAATTTAAGCAACTAAATAATATTTTTTTAATAAAAACTAATTCGACCAGTATGTACAGACTATAATCATTATTCATAAGCGCTTTTCCAATTTATTTAATAACAACCGACGATTTTGCCGTTTCTGATCACATTCAAACTGTATTTATCGCAAAAGTCTGTAATACAGACTCCTTCGTTCTCATAAATCCATATGATGCATCGTCAATTTCAATTTAAACTTGACCGCAAAAACTTACTGCATCATATTTCCAGTCACCTCCGTTAGTAGTTAACCCTTGTTGGTAATGTATCTATGGAAATCGAAGTTGATTTCACTTTTGCTCGTTTAAGCAATAATTCATTTTCTTCAATGATTCGGAATTCAAAAAGAGACATGAAGAAATAAAAAAAACTTTATCTTCTTAAAAGAAATTTAGTAAGAGGTATAGCTTTTAGACAAATGGCACCAGTTTGTAAACTTATTCAGCTCACAGGCTACGTTGCCTGTAGTAAATATTTTGCTTTTATAAAGCGTTAAATCTGAAGGCATATTTCTGAATTTTGACGCTACTAAATATAGTAAGAATAACATTTAATTAAAATAAAAAACTTGTAATGCAAAATAGAAGCTAAACTCGATTGGAATTGGGACTTCACTAAAATGGCTTAAGAAGTAAAACACGTTTGTCAATAAATGTCATAAATGTGTTTGCGAACTAGCTAAAAATGAAATTGCGGACATATTATATGACTTTAGAAGAAAGAAGAAGTTTGCATTGAGCCATTGCTAGAGTGAAATGGCTTAGGTTTAGTTAGTGGCGACAAAATATACCTTTAATATAAGATAAGTGAAAAATAACATAACATATATATATATATATATATATATATATATATATATATAATACAAGTTAAATTCAATATTCTATGGGTGACATTATGTTTATTCTATAATGGTAGATTAGAAATTTCTAGTTAGAACTTCAGAGAAAATTATATGCAAAATAGACACGATCTGGAGAAAGATAAACAATGGTCGTATAAACTGAAACTGGTGTTTAATGTGCAACATGGGTAGCAAAGTGGATAAGTACAATATTCCAAAACTTCGAGCGTCGGTCACAAAATATTCTGTCAAATAATTGACGAGTGGGTACGATGTGTTGCGAACCTAGTAAAAAATTAGTTCAGTTACCAAAGGCACAAATGACCGTCCTATTTTCCCACATTTCTCACCCAAATATATAGTGGGCAAAAGGCGTAACAAGGGCTCCTACTGATGAGTCGCCAGTAAGCAGGAAACGAATGTGCATGAGATTATACTTTCCGTTCATGCTGTCTTCGGTTTATCCTTCTGGTCACAACAGAAATAATTTGTTACTAGGTTCGCAACACCTAATACATACTTGCATATATATTAATTCTTCGCAACAAACAATATTTATATAAGAGATTTTACCGTCCTATAATCCCACATTCCTCACCCAAATATATAGTGGTTAAAGGGCGTAATACCGGCTCCTACTGATGAGTCGCCAGTAAACACGAAACGAATGTGCATGAGATTATTCTGTCCGTTAATTCCGTCTTTGGTTTATCCTTCTGGTCACAACTGAAATAATTTGTTCAAATTCGTAACACCTAATACATCATCATCATCATCATAATTTCCAGCCACACAAAAGTCAAGTGACTAATGTTTCACTGCCATATAACCATAAGGAGTGAAAAAAAAGTGAATTTAGATAAACTATAATTGAGATTTACGAGAGAGGGAGAGGGGTAGAGAGAGAATGAAAACCTTGCTACTATGAGTAAATTTATCAGGATAACTCACAGAAATGAGGCAAACTAAACCTCTCCACAACACCATTATGGCCAAGTTAGCATTCGGGCAAGGCGACATCAGCAACACAGCTTCCTTGCGGATTTCACCGTATCACGTCATAAACAAACCGAACCTCGCAACTAACTTTGCCCTACTAAAAAAAGAAAGTTACGAAGATACTGTTACAGGATCACCCACAACTCACTCCAACGTTGCGACTGCAGAATGAAGATCTTGACATTGTCGACAGGTTTACATATCTTGGGAGCTCTATCAATAACGTAGGCAATATGTCCGACGAGGTGAGAATACGGATCGCGAAAGCTAGAGTAGCTTTCTAGAACCTTCGTCATTTATGGAGAAACGCGAATATTTCACTTTGCCTTAAAGGTCGTGTTTACAATGCATCTGTACGCGCAGTCTTACTATACGCTAGTGAAACTTGGCCTCTTAGAGTTGATGATCTGAGACGCTTACAGGCATTCGATCATCGTTGTTTGAGAAGTATAGCACATGTTGGTTACCAACAACGAATAACTAACGTTGACATCCGTAGACGTATTTTTGGATCTGACAATAAGTGCTCGTCTTTAGAAAAGCAAATAAGGCTCCATCAACTTCGTTGGCTCGGTCACGTTTTGCGTATGCCCTCATTCCGATTGCCCAATAGAGCTCTGTTCTCTCATCCAGCACCAAATTGGCGTAAGAAACAAGGTGGGCAGATTTTAACATGGCAGAAACAATTAAAGTCACTTACATCCAAATTGGGTAGTATAGGATCCACTCGTCTGCCGGGATGGGGTCCTCGTGCACATCACAGTTCTTGGTTAGAAACCCTTAGCGATATGGCAGCGAATCGAGCTCAGTGGCGATCTTGTTGCAGATGTATAGTAGAACCTAATACATACTTGCATATATAATGATTCATGAGTTCAAAATGAAGATAAATTGATCTACTTCATATATTGTGTTTGTTAACTTATGATCTATTTAGCTTGTACTGATTGCCTATATATATATATATATATATATATATATATATATATATGTATGTATGTTTGTATATATATAATAAAAATTAAATTCTATGGATGATGATTAAATAACTTATTGCCTGGTTCACTTTAGGTTAAATTAAAGAATACTTATTTATTGCCAGTATACGAACAGATTAAAAAAATATTTGTTGAGCTTCGTACACAACAATCAGAGTAGAATTATAAAACGATTAAATTTTTTTTATTGATTGATTTTATGGCAAATGTATTTTGTTTCCAAATATGTTAGTTGAAATTTAAATGAACAGTTTTAACTAAGATTATTTGTATTTAAGAAAAATCTGTGTCTTATTATGGCGTCAATGGTGAAGTTGCTCTGAAATATGTAAATCCGATACGGAATTTGTAAGCTTCCTCTGCGATTCTTTCCAAGCGCATTCAAAATTGTTACTGTTTATACGAACGACGATAATGAAATAGTTAACACAACACTGAAAATGGGTGAGCAGTTTTATTGGTCAGGAGACTTGCAGATCAAAACGAAACCCGACTTATCTGTGCTCTATACCTAGTTTTTACTTTCAATTCAAACGCATGTTAAACAAATATCTCTAAAACATAATTAAATAAAGATGGCATGGATTTTCTGCCATTTTATTTCGATTAGCCTATCAGATAGAATCGCCCGGTGTTTCTTAATTGGTCAAGACAATGCTCAATATTATTTCAAATGGAACTTATACTTATTTATTGCGATAATACAGTTCAAATTAGAACAATTCTTCATGCAAATAGCTTAGTGAGCTGGGCATTCTAACTTCGCGTAAAGTAAACTTGCAGACTACATTTAACCGCTCATTACTGGCGTCGCAATAAACGTATGCCTTCTCCCCTCTATATTGGCAATATAAAGCTTTGTTCGTTACCTTTCCCCACGCCGGTTCTGTGGAGTATTTTGCCGGAGAAGGCAATCCCAGTCCTGATAATGGCCACACACAGTGACTGCCTCTCATTATCTACGGTCCTTAACTACTTTGTAACGTTGCACCTAATAATTGTATTTTGAGCATTGATTTTTATGTACATGCGATTACACCATAATCTTCATCATCATCATCATCATCATCATCATCATCATCATCATCATCATCATCATCATCATCATCAACAACAACAACAAAAGTCGTTAGTATGTAATGTCTCACTATCACATAATCCGACGAAAAATAGCAAAATTAAAAATATAAAAATTATAAATTATTTTATTTGATAAATTATTTATATTCATAATGCAACTAACAAGTCATCATTCACTTCGGCATTACTTAAAATACAAATACACTAAAAATTAAATAATTTGCTATTAAAATTTGCTAGTTTGACGAATGTAACACGAAGAAGACGAGAAAATATCACCCTTTTCACTATATGCGTTCAGGATAATTAATCATATACATTAGTGCTTTTAAACAGCAAAATAATGTACAAATTTTGCCAAATTAATGCAAAAGAGGTATACCACATATCTCTTCATTTGATGAAAAATAAACAGAAAACATTTTAGGCGTACTGCCATATCAATGCTAATTTCAGCATACTGAATCGAATGATAGTTAGGAATATGATACGAGTAGATCTCCTCAAGTAGAATATAGCCCAAGTTATGCTTCATCAATTAAAAAAGTATCTTGTGAAAGTGTTGTGGTAGACAGTAACTGAAAGTCTCAACCAAAATTGGCGGTTGAAAATGCTAATTTTTTACAGAATAATGCATTGCATAAGACGAGGCGTATCAACAAGACAAAATACAAATGAAGTGATTAGGAAATTAGAAAATCAGCCCTACAATATAAAAAATAAAACACAATACATTGCCTTCTACGTTGACACTATAAAATGTGCAAACACCACCTGCATTGAACCCGCAAATAGGGTTTTAAAACCGATCAAAGTGAGTGTATTAGACGTTATTAATTAAGAATAAAAAAGATATCCTTTTTATTAAACCTAATTCGTGTAGTTTGGTAAACTGAAGTCATGAAGTATTATTCTACAACGTAAAACAAATAAAAAACAATTAATGATTAAAGAAAAATGTGTATCCTTAACACATGTTATAATTCCTGTTTGTGCAACTCGGCTCATTCGTAAATAAGCATTTCTTAAATAAAATTACCCGAAAATGCTTTTTTTTCTATATACGTTTGGGGCATATCGGTAATTGAGTACGCAACTTTATGTTTGTTAACTTTGATAAATAAATAAAAATGTATCTATTATATCATTAATTATAATGGAACGATAATAAACAATTATTGTTCGTTTAAATTATTTTACATAATATAGCATTATGGTTTTTAAATTAAAAAAAACAAGTAAAAAAGAATTAAAAACTTCTGAACATTGACTTAATTTGAACGCGATATTGTTTTTATGAATGATCTAAGCGAAAGTTTTCAGGCCAAAATTTGAGTCTGTGTAATAATTGAGTTCCGTAAACGTCTGAATGAGAATTGATTTTTCAATGTTAATTGCGTGTCCGACCCAAAATTTGTTCATCTAAATCGGTAACGGAAACGATGGTCTTGTTAGTTGTTCTATAAAGAAAAATTAAGCGACAATAAATATTCTATTTTCTAAAGCTAGACCGACGTCTGTTGACGACGACAAAAGCGACTTCAAATAAAAGTCATCGTTAAATATTTTTGGCTTTTCTGGAGCATGAACGCGACAATTGGTCATGGTTTGCGATGTAAACAAGCATGTCATTTTTATTTTGTCTTTTAACAAGGCGTGTAAAGGTATTTCATTTAAAGGTATCACGTTGTATTATTTCAATCACCATTAGTCTTCTCATGCATTTGTAACTCTTCAGGTTTAAAGTATGTTAGAATCTTTCAAAAACATGAAGCATATAATGACTAAATTAGGCTATAAAAGATTAAAAGGAAGAGTCAGTTATTGGACGAATAGCACAACGTATTAATTCTCAACTGATTATTGATATGAAGGTAATCTTTGTTTCTATTTCAGAAATTTATTCTTCTTACTTTAATATTTAGTTAAGACCTTAGGAATCCACTGATTTATGCAATGCATGTTGACTTTTGTCAAACGATAATCGAGTTGTAAATGGTTTATCAATCAAATCGGATTACGTAATATACTTTGAAATATGAACTGGTAAAATTTATGAAAGTCTTAAAAATGAACATATATAGAAACAACGTAACGCGCCTAATCCTTATATGGCAAAATGTCAAGCTCCTCAATATTTAATCTATTTTATGCTTCAAATTGCTGATAATTATTCAATAATTATATATTAATCATTTTAGAGAAATGGGAAGTATAAATTATATATTCTGAAAGTTTATATTCTTGTTTGCATACTGCGAGCATCCTATTCAACGTGCCTTTTATTTTATTTCTTGGGTGGTAGATTGATACTCATTTCCAAGTACGCGCTGTGTTCACCCTCGTGGCAGCTTGGTGCTAATTCGCCCCGTCACACCAAATGCTTCCACATCACCACGAAAGGAAAACGCTTTTACTTTCAATATAAATCATATATTAGGCAGTGTGTGCCTAATAAAAATTGTTTTATTGAAATCAGTAGGGTTTGTTATAATCAGCATGAACAGACAGTGTCATCTCATATACACCTAAGTTTTGGGTATACAAGCGGCTGATCAGTAGATATCGGCACTACCCGCACAATGCCACTTCAAATTTTGTCAGGAAATTTTGGAAATATAGACGTTGACGTCATCTATATGCTTGTTAATTGTTGCAGAAGTTATGTAAAATTATTACTAACGTTTTTACAAGTCGAATGCAGAACCAACGTACTATATAGGATATGTTTTATATCTATAATTGGCACCAAAAACTTGAATGAACTGTTGGTCAAAATTTCTGTCGGATTTATAACTATAGACATCTCGAACACCTGTTGCATCAGTAAAGCACTATACTTTGGTATCGATCAATATGAATTATCGAATTTTGGTAGTAATTACGTCATAAATTTATTAAAAAATAGGTATATATATTTGTTGTTGAGAATATATATATATATATATATATATATATATATATAAGAGAGAGAGCGGAATGTTATACCAAATTGAGCATGAACAAATTATTTTACAAGGCTATCTATATTCAAAAAAATGATTTATGAGACTATCAAAATAAGAGAAGGGTCAATTATCCGCTTCCACTTGAATATGTGAAATATATTCGATTTCGTATATTAAGTAAATTCACTCAATGTCAAGAATGGAAATTGATTTTGTTCGACGTCAGAAATCTATTTTAAAGCAAATTTAGTGACAAAACCAAAGGCGTCCTCTATGGGTACAGCGATAATTATCATCAATCATTTCCCGTACCGCCTACAAGGCATCCAGTCATTCTTATCACCAAGTGCGTTAAAACAGCTTAATTCAATTTCAGTGGTCAAATTTCACGCAGATCGACGAAGTGGCATTGGGGAATCTATTAGCGAGTCTAGTAGCTGATACCTACAGGCTACAACCACTTACTAAAAAATTCATGTCGGAGTTATGTTTATGACACCTTCATAATCATAAATGAATATGTTGTATCAAAATACATGCTTGGAGAATTAGAAAACATGGACAACGGTGTTAAGTTTACTTGCGAGTGCGAAAACCTTTAGCATAGCGCACAGTTTTTCCTTGACCCATTGCTATTGTGACAGGAGAACGATAGTCTATAATGTATAATATACCAAATGTAGACGTAAACTGGATTGTACCTGCATTATGACAATGCTGTCATAATTGTCCCAAAACAAGAAGTGTGTCACTGAATTTATCCTAGAACTAAAATAGACTGTTCTGTAGAATTTCAATGCCTCCAACTAGCGATATTTAAAAAAATCTTAATTGGAATATAGGTAACACAATAGATATGTTGGAATAAGCAGAAGGTATAAAAACCGCAAGAATACTACGAACTCGTACAGAACCAAAGAAACGATATATGTCATTATATTTTTTTAGAAGATCACAGCATCCTAAATATTTACATGACTATTTGATAGACGAGTGAATTTTAGAATGCGCAATGTGCAAATGATGTTTTTTTTACACAAAAACAACGCATACTAAACAAAAATTTGTCGGAAAAACGCTCTGAAACCGTACAATGCAACAAGGTGCAATTTCGAGAATTAAAATAGACGCCGTTTGCCCTGTGCATGCGGGACACACCATTTACGAAAGAATGAATTTGAAACAATTTTAAAATGGATACAGCTAGCAATATGGAGAAAATTGCCGCGATAGATAAACACATTGGTTATAAAAAATCTTACCGTTAGTTAAGCGGGCATTCAAGGTGTTCTCCAAAGCGAAAACCGAAAAATATTTCCATAAAGAAACAGCTGCTATATGCAACATTCTTAAACCTCAGTTTAATCAAGAAATAAAGTTGGTACATGAGTTGAATATAAAATAGTGAATTGTATTTTTAGTCTGTGCTTGTTTATTTGTCCTAGCATCTGCTTTTACCGATTCCTTTTGCTGTTTTATACATTATATTCATTTAATGAAACTTTTATTCCTAGTTGAATAATAAATTTGACTTTATGAAGTAATAGTCAATACAATTGAGTTGAGTGTCGGCGTCATTTTTACATCTCTTTTATATACTCAATTTGTGATACATTTACGCTCCAATACACGAATTATATTCAGTACAAATTGAAATTTTAAAACAACTAAACTCACTTATTCAAAATTTCCATTAAGAGTACCAACGGAATCGCCATTTACTCTGCATTCGCCTTGCAAATTTAAGACTTGGTTGGCCTTTAATGGAAGGCGTACTCGATTGGAAGCTTTCCAATTGTCATAGTTTGCAAGATAAAATAACTTATTCCGTGAAATTTTTAATTAAATCCGACTAAAAAATAATTGGTTTCTGCTTTTAAAAATCCAAGCAAGTGTAATTGATCTGATAACCATAAAAGCAAAATTTACACAATTCCATGGGCGGGTTCAAATTATCAGCTGTGATTGATCAGGCATATATTCGAATTTATATTTTTTCTCATCAGCTTGTTCTTGATATACATTTTGTTTTATTCTATTTGAAAATTGTGATTTCTGCAAGCCTTGTGTTAAACTTTGGTATTCAAAATTCGGTAATGCTATTTAAGAAGTCGCCAAACTTTATCCTTGTTTTTAATTAATCGAAAAACCATACCACGTAACAGGTTTGTTTACGAGGGATTCGTAGTGTCTATCAACATTAAATCATAAAGAAGGTTTTTCTACTTATACTGATGTGCGCTTTTCTATTAATGGCATTTATTACTAGCTTGAGGCAATATGTTCTTAATCCATTATGTGTAATATAAAGTTATCTGATACCATTTTACAGTGCAAAACCATGTGTTTAACAGCAAAAGTAAGATAAAATTCAAATTAGGCCATTGACAGTAGGCCATATTATCAAAAAGTTTGAAATAAATAGCGAAGCATTCTTGTGTACCAACATAAAGATTGCTAAGATAAGCTGATTTTTGCCGAAACTCTTGATATCAACTATTACGAACACCTATTTCAATAAAGTTTTCGAGTTTAAAATAATCAACAAGCGCATTTTTCATAATCAAATCTCAAAATATAGCAAAACTGTTGTCAGTCACGTGGGCTAGCACATCAGGATTCTCTATGATCATTAACAGAATACAACAAAATACAATAAATTGGCCAACCTGAATCAAACCAAAATATGTATAATAAGATAGAAAGAAATTGATAAGCGACACATGCCTCTAGTAGTTTTGATTAAATTGTTATTCAGTTAAAATTTCGGCTGCCAAATTTCTGTGCAGTCACATGCAGTTGAGCAATTAAACTAATATCACTTGCATGTGTGGTAATAACATTTCTTCAGATCAAGTTTGCGAGCTTGTGATAAGCACCAATCCTATTGTGTCCAACCAGTGACACAATTTCCGATTTTTGATTTAGAAAACACTTCAAATCCAGACCAATGTCAAATTTAATTATATAGATACCGAGAGAATTTATAATATGATACATTCAAATCATGCTTTTTAACATTGAAGTAATATACGATAGCGACCGTTTTAAAGAAGCTTGGCATTTTACAACAATATTTTAGAAAATTACTTTACTTTATAGATAGACACACATTTTCGCGCACCGAAGTTGATTACAATTCTGCTGATTTTACATAAAAGTAACTTTTTCATGCGCAATCTATGTATGAATTATAGAAAACGGTTTCATTTATAGGTAAGGAAAATTTTTAGAATATAGCATCATTAGTTATATAGGAGAATGTCTTGAGCTTCCTTTAATTTCTCAGATTTCTTAAATCTACGGGAATTTTATATAAATTTTAATGATTTAATTTATGATATGTGATTGTTCCGTTTGACAGATGACAGCAATAAGTCAATTTATTAATTTAAAGGAGGTTCTGAAGTAATTCAATAATGATAGATATGATAAAAATATCATTATATTTTACTTCTAAACTTTTAATATTTTGTACAATTACGATATATTTTATACATGCAATTACTTATATTATATAATCAAAAATTATATTTTATATTACTGTTTCAATGTTGGAACGTTTTACGCATTTTGATTAGGTGCAGGTATGATATACTTACCAGCCTTCAACCAGTGTAAATAAAGAAATAGCATTCAAAAATTTAAATTTTTTCGAATTTAGCACATATAAAGCTTAGAGATACCTCATGCAGTATTGCAGTAATTTTGAATCTAATATAAAATTGGTAAGATTGTTTAACAATTAAATACTTATTTTTTAAACAGAATAACATACTAAATGATGCAAATCTTTGTTTAAATGTATTTAGAATTGGAGTAACAATTTGGCCGAATCTGCGCAACGTCTGGCAGACAGGTGTGACACGGTTTATGACAGTTATGAAGATCGTCGTACTGAGCAGTTCTACTTAGTTGGACAAAACATGGCTGGCACTCGCAACCTGCAAAGGTAAGCTAGATTATTAGATTACACAATTTCTTGCACAATATTAAAAGTAAGAAATAGGGTTTAGCCGAGACAAAATTACTACTTGACTCATTGAATAATTTAATTAATTTAAGGCCAAAACTAAACATTTATAAACCTGTGACCATACCAATGTTGTCATATAAATAGAACATTTAATTTGTCAATTAACAATGATGATATTTTGATTTGGCCCCAATTAGAGCCGATACTTTTATAAGCATGGTTAAACAGTAATGATGAAGCGCTTTATTTGTTGTCTTTGAAACTTGTACGAATGCTGAAGAATTGCGTGTTAAATACAAGCAATACCATCAAAATATTTGCTTTGCAAATGAAAATGGAGATCTAGGCCACCTGGAATTTTCTTATCTGCAGGTCAAACGTAGAACAGATGACGCACTGTTAGGATCAAATTTGCACAAGAAAACATGGACAGTTCAATAATAACATTTCAAATTATACCTCGACCTGAACACGTTAAATGTTGTGGTCGAAATAATGTGCGGTAGGGCCTTGAATATTTTTTACCTCATCTGAATGCAGACTGAGTTATATATTGCGTATTTGCCTTTTCTTGTGCGAGACAAGTGATGGCACTCGTAGGTCGGTAAAATCTTGAATCATTTACATTTCCAGGTGCACAGTTTTTTTGGCATTGATTGATGGGTTCTGATTTGTCTCGTCAAACTGAAGCCGCCCATCATCCTCTTGTGTGAATATGACGCTGGAACCAGAGTGAAGTGAGAACCCATCAACCAATGTCATAACAAAACTGTGCACCTGGGAATCGAAAGGATTCAAGATTTTACCGACCTACCAGTGTTATCAATTTTCCCGCACAAGAAAAAGGTGGAAAAACGCAATTATTGACAACGCTGCGCAAGGTACGAAAAGAATTGAGTTGTATGTTGTTTGCCACATTCTTGACGTTATTTGTTAACACCCAATCTCAGAGATAAGCATAAATCTAACGCACACTGCACACAATCTTCAGTCATATTACAACTAATGCAATTCGGTTAGTTTAACAATAATTGATTGCGCGGGTGGTGGTAACAATTCTTTAAATCAAGTTTGCGAGCTTGAAGTAAACACCAATCCCATTGTATTTAACCAGTCGTCGAACAACATAACAAAGCTACCGCCAGCCGCAACGCACTGACGCGTTTCGACCTTCCATGATCATCATCAGAGTACGACGGCAAACTGACTATCGAGGATGAAATCAAATTTAGATATGCGGCTCTCACCTCTAGCAGTCTTGCATACATTGAAGCCGCATATCTAAATTTGATTTCGATATATTTAATGCGGTTTGATCCTCGATAGTCAGTTTGCCGTCGTACTCTGATGATGATCATGGAAGGTCGAAACGCGTCAGGGCGTTACGGCTGGCGCTAGTTCTGTTATGTTGTTCGACATTTAGTTAAATACAATGGGATTGGTGTTTACTTCAAGCTCGCAAACTAGATTGAAAGAATTCGGTTAGTTTTTTATCTTTTAGGTAGGGATCATAGGTACCCATTTCGACTAATCAACTCCAATCTGACCAGACAGCATTCTATATGGGGAAATGGTATTGAATCATACTTTTTTATATCTAAACGAATATTGGTTGCGCTGGCGGTGAAAATAATTATTTAAATGAACGTTTGTACGTAATAAAATGCTTATGCAATGCTGACAATATATGTATATGGTGAGACTGGTTTATATACCGTGATCGCAACCTTGATTTAAATAAATAGTGTATTTGAATGATTGACGAGAATTGGTCAACTGATGTTTCATAATTCATTTCCGCATTTGTGGTCAATCGTATTTAATATCAGGTTCTGCAAATCAAGTTTGCGAGCTTGAAGTAAACACCAATCCCATTGTATTTAACAAGTCGTCGAACAACATAACAAAAGTATCGCCAGCCGCAACGCACTGACGTGTTTCGACCTTCCATGATCACTTTCGAAACTCGTCGGTGCGATGCGGCTGGCGGTAGTTTTGTTATGTTGTTCGACGACTGGTTAAATAAAATGGGATTGGTGTTTGCTTGAAGCTCGCAAACGTGATTTAAAGAATTGTTACCACCACCCGTGCAATCAATTATTGTAAAATTGTAATATCAGGTTGTTTAAATTTTAAATATTAAGGCAAGCTTCTCAGTGCTTGTAATGCAAAACTTCGCGCATTTGTAATAATGTTTCCGTACTAACTTCGTAGTGGCTGGGTGCTGATTTTTACCTTTCCACCAAAGGTTTCACCATCGTTCATACTAACCACTGGAAACGAGGTTCGATCTACGCTTCTATGATTGACGACGTTTCGGAACGTTGTGTTTCATTCTATTATCAGAACTCTTATCGTACATACAGTCAAAATATTCAAAAAAAATATATGGTTGTTGAGTGGGCATTTTCACGTGCTCATGCATATTCATATATTAAGATTAGTTACTGAGACCAAATCTATGTTTAAAACCATTAGGTAGACAAAAAAAGTAAATTATGATAAATCTGTTGCGGAACGAGGTTACCACATTTGCCTAAATCTGCTATTATGAGCATTCTATTTGTGTGTGTGTGTGTTTGTGTGTGTGTGTGTCATTGGAGGCCTGATGATGGAACGGTAAATAACTTTCGAAATGCCGCTTGTCGAAAAAGATTAGGTCGTACCTAATTTCCTGTGGTTAGTGTGACCGATGTTGAAGCATTCGTGGGAATGGGACGTATCAGCACCAAGCCATCACGAAGTACTTCGAGACGGGGATCAATCGGATGTTTGCGAAACTGACGGTGCAAACGATTACCCACGAATGAGAATCAAAATTTGACGCTCGCACAGCGCAAATATCTGACAGTCAAAAATGAAGAAATGGAAAATCTTGTCATCCTCAATTTCGAGGGCGACTTTGATGCTTGGATCAGCTACATTAAATTTGCTACTGCTGCTTCTAGAATAGATAGCCTTGGGTCGTTCACAAAACTTCTGAAAGAATTTCCCTGGTTTATTAAATTTTTAGAAGTCGTTTGTTCATGATAAGAAATATTGATATGAACCAAGAGAGAACGAATGTACCTTGCCATAGCCTCAGCAAAGAACTTTGACACAAATTTGCTCTAAGATGTAAACTGTACATTTCTTCTACTTGAGGGTATGAGACATTTGATAGCATTAATGTTTATTGGAAAACTTAAGCCTCACTTATAATCAGGCCAAACAAATTGGCCATTAGTGTTTATAGTAGCATAGTAGAGGCTAATCACGAAATTTCAGGTGTAACCGATTTGTCGCGATGTATGTTCACCCCTAATAATTTGCATGCAATTTCGGTGGAGTATATATATTGCGTATATTTGTTCAATTCTTATTGGTTGTATTGGCTTTCTGCAAAGTAATTTGTGTTACGTTGCGTGGAACATTGCGATATTAGGCCGCTTTGTATTAGTTTCTTATTTTGTCGTATTTTAAGTTATTCGTTTGCTAAAATGTTCCAAAGATAATTTACGTCGAATGTTGCCGTATAGCTTGCTTTGCAGTGCTATGATATTTACCGATTTAGTCATCGCAGGTTTTATATATTCAACATATATTTTAAAAATCATTTATTTTTTGCTCAAATAGTTTCCGAATTGCCTTTCAGATAGGTTTTGTGTGAATTTGGAACCATCATTCATCATCTCGTTTATGGATGCACTAGGGGCATTGTTGTCTCGTGTAACACGTCGCACGGGAAAATTTCAAACACTAAACGAAATTTTACACGGATAGAAATCGAACCGGGGAACATGTGCTTTGGAATCTTGAACTCTATACAAAGCACCATCCGTGCCACATACTATATACAAATTGAAATCAAATACCAAATTTTGTTTCTGGCTAATCTTTTTACCTGAGTCGTCTATACGCATGTTAGCACTGAGTTGACGCTTTTTTCAATTATGTATAATGTGTTAGATTGTCCCTTTAATTTGTTTGCGACCATGCCTCTTCTCATATCGTTGTGAGAGATTCTGTCTTAACCTGATTATCAACGATGATGTTTTTGGCAGGTATTATGTTTAATGAGGTACAATATTGTTCCAGAGCAAAATACTTTACAATGATGCTTTGTCAAGATTTTTGAAATGTGGTGTAAAAAAATTATGAACAGTGGGATTTTTCAATTAACTGTGTAATCCGTCAAAATTTCTCGTGATTTATTCGATTTCTATTTCAAACGTTAATTCTATAAGCGATTTCAGTTTCTCTGAGCGGCAGTGAACTAAAAGTCGTTTGGAATGACTAGATAATAAACACACGATTTTATTAGTATCTTAAAAAATTGCATTTTTTAATTTTTCTGCCTATCTGGCATTCATTTAATTTATTATAATCAAGGTTGCGGTCTTGATATAAACACCTGGCCCATTAATTACTTACATATGTCAGTATAAACTAAGAATTGTATAGTTTAGAAAAGGCAGTTCATCCAATAGACCAGTTTCGTCCTTATTGGGAGCTCATCATGTACTGGCCAGAATTTGCCAATAAGGACGAAACCGGTCTACTGGATGAATTGCCTTTTCTACACTATACAATTCTTAGTTTATACTGACATATGTAAGTAATTAATGGGTCAGGTGTTTATATCAAGACTGCAACCTTGATTATAATAATTGTTATCACCACCCGCACAACCAATGTTCGTTTAGTTATATAAATGTTCATTTCAATTCATTTAATTTGTGTGTTGAAAGTTTAATATTTTCTCATTAATTGCTACTTTTGAACAGCTTACGGAATTATATTGGTGGAAAATTTGGTTAAAAACAGCTTTGAAGAAGTCTATATTGTCTAAGATAAAATGGTTTAGTACATCGCCAGTTAAAAGTTTCACTCTAAATTTAATTAACTTCATAAATTTCATATTCATTGAGAATTACAAGAAGTATTTTGTTTCAGAAAAAAATCAGACTAATAATCAGGAATACCTTCATTGAGAATAAATGTGTCAATGCTTTATAACACTTAATAGCAAAAATTTGTTTCTCAGTAATAAATGCTACAGGGTTTTTAATTAATATACACGCATAATATATATATATATATATATATATATATATATATATATATATATATATATATATATATATTTATATATATATATATTTCTAAATAGGAAGAAAGAACACATTAATAACAAAGTGGATAAAGGCCATTTATTACCTGAATACTAATCATCTCTATACAATCATATATATATACGCATTTTGGGTTTTCAATTAATTATGCTAGTGGTAACAAATGTGACTCGTTTTTACTTCTGTCTTGTTTTTGCTTGTTGGTAAGTTTGTATGCGTTTGTGTTTGTGTGTATGCGTGTTTGCATGTAAAGGTCAATATTGCAGTATTGCAAAGTGATGTCTGAGATCTGGTCATTATTGTTTTGATGGCTTGAGAATTAACCATTTTTGCGCATTTTTCACACACATTTCACACACACAAACACAAACGCATACACACTTACCAACCAGCCAAAACAAGAAACAGAAGTAAAAACGAGTCAGATTTGTTACCACTATCATAATCAATTGAAAACCCAAAATGTATATATATGTATGATTGTATAGCGATGATTAGTATTCACGAAATAAATGGCCTTTATCCACTTTGTTATTAATGTGTTCTTCTTCTAATTAGAAATATAATGTAATATATATATATATATATATATATATATATATATATATATATATATATATATGTTTATATAGACAACTTTCACATTTAAAGGGCTTAAAATATAGTTTACTGTTCCAATGTTCAATATAAGTCATACCAATCGCTCCTTAGTATTTTATAATTAAATACAGCGCAATTATAAAAAGATGCTCCTTATTAATGTCCCCAAAAATATGATAGCAAAACTTATAATTGATATTAAGAAAGAAATAATGATAGTCGAATTTTTTAATAGAACAAGCAAAAACACGTATGTATCATGGCCTGACTGTAAACGTAATTCTCTTTCGGCTACATTACGTCCTCTCTCAAAAATGGATATAGTAAAGCTAAGCATCAGTTTTGAAGACGAAAAGAAACTGTTATCTTTGAAAATCAACAAAAAATGATTTTCCGGTGTCTACGTGCAACTTGATCGCACGTGGTTATTTCCCTAAAGTCTATGCTAACTGTTGAAATAATGAAAAAATATGTTCAAGCTAATACATATCCGCATCTTGATCTCAAGGCAGCGATTGCGCGCTAGAATTTGTTGTTGAGCACGTAACAGAGTCATTAACTGATTGTTCAAGAGTTACTCTCTGCGTGTGGAAATCGCATGGTATAATTTGTCTCTAGAAGATGTTCAGCCATCAGCGACGAATTCTATGACCGAAACTTTTACGACAACAGTGTAGTGATCTGAATATGTCGAGCCAACCTGCCGCACCTCGTGAAATAACCTTCAGCTTCCGTTATCTTCACAAAAATCTTGCGAATTCCTTCTGTACAGCGGCTCAACTTCGTTCTTCATAGCAAAATTCCCGAGCTGCTTATTCTGAAATCGAAATTACTTGAGCAAAAAATTACCTTGTCAGACATTTTCGGTCAACACATTAATATTCTTCAATGAAACAAGACTTGTAACAATGTTTTTGATAAAATTCCTATTTCTGTTTCGCTTAGATCGTTCTTAATGTTTCTTGTCCGACAAGAGCGTCAGTGCGTTGCGACTGGCAATAGTTTTGTTGTGTTGTTCGATGACTGGTTGAATACAATAAGATTGGTGTTTACTTCAAGCTGTCAAAATTGATTTAAAGAATTGTTACCACCTCCCGCGGAATCAATTATTGTTTAATTGTATTTTCTATATATATGTGTGTGTGGCGAAAGCTACAAACAGCTTATGTTTGTGACTGCATAGAAATTGTGCGGCCGACATTTCCAGTCAAGTTCAATGTATGCGAGGCTGCTAGAGGTGAGAGCCGCATATCTAATTTTGTTATGTTTATCGACGACTGGTTAAATATAATAGGATTGGTGTTTACTTCAAGCTCACAAACTTGATTTAAAGAACAATTTTAAAAACTGGGTCTTTTTTTAACTTCTAAGCATTTTACCTGGTTTTAATTTAGATTAGGTCTTCTGTAGCAAGACCCTCTGATGTTTCACGTTTTTCAGTTTCTGGTACATAAATATAAAGTTGTAACTGTAAAAATGCTCTGACCAGTTTTATTAATGCGCATGTTGATTGGTTGAGCATATTTTATTTAAAACATGTCCCCTACATTGCTTTGGTGACTACGCGTATAAACCTGCTATTTTGACACCTTACCTGTAGTTCAGCTCTTCTACGCTATCGTTCCTTTGTATTATTTTTGGCTATCAACTTGTTCAATACTTTCAATTATTCACTAACTTTATTGTGTGCATCTTTTATATGACTGAATTGTGTGGATAATCTGTTAAAGATGATTTGCTAATGATAATACATTTCTAAAGCTTGATTTTGTACGTCCGCCAATAATGATAGCTGTACATTTATTTTAATAATTATTTTCATGCTAATTTTATGTCTATTTCTAACTTCTGACATGTTTTGTTTTTCTCCGGTGACCGCTTACGGATTTGTAGCTGCCCCATTAACTCCAAATTATGTCACATTATTTTTTTTCATTCGTAGATGCATAAACTGCTCAGGTGATGATGATACTAGTGATATTGTCGTTCTTATAGGCCTTGGTCCAGATTCTTTGCCTGATCTGGATGAACAGTTTACTGGTATTATTTTACTTATATTAATCTTTGGCTAGTCAAATTGAATATCGTGTGACTGAAATTTCTGTACGTTGATAGCTGGCATTTGTTTATTAATAGCAAGTGGTAATGTAATGTAAAGTCTTTCTGACTTTGTCTTAGATATGACTGAATTAATTCTTTGATCTGTTTTGTGGCCTGCATTAATTTCGTGATCTGTTATGACTGAATTGCTTGCTGCTACTAGATGTTTGATTGTGATATTCTCGGGCAATTTTAGATTGGTACGGCTAGTCAACTTTATTTTCATTCTGCCTATGTAATTGCGGTTACAACTACATTCAAACTTGTAGACAATTAGCGATTGGGATGACAGCATCAGCTGATTTTTAGGTTTTACTCTCATGATAAACTGTGCATCAAAAATGAAATTTAACATTGTATTGGTAAATTTAGCAATTATTTCTCAATTTAGTCGTCTCCTCATTTAATTACCGAAGGCAATTTTCTATGATTACGCAAATTGAGAAAATCCAGTCTGTTTTTATTGTCTGCAGTTGCATGTGTGGGATTCAAGTAAGCATCAGTTAATCTCTCGGGATATCGGCTCATCTGTCATAATTATTTGAGTTTAGAGAATTCGTCTTCCAATTTTAGGCGCACAAATTTTCAAATTAATATGTTGACAATTTCAGGTATATTTCTTGTGTAGAGCACGAACACTTGAACGTCGCCTGCTGTTTTCTGGATTAATGGTATTTCCAGGTAATGCAATGTTTTAGTATACTCTACCTCTTTTGCGATTTTTATGTATGCTTTTACTTTGTTCGCTTCGTCCAAGACCACTTTCAAATTAGTTGTGGTTGCCAAGAATGGAAGCAAGATATCTACATACATTCGTATAGCTCGCAATATTCTATACTGGGATTGAATCCATCTATGTATACGTGGTGCGTAGAGAGATCCGTTAGAAGCGGCTCAATAAAACTCCCCATGGCGATACCATTAATTTCACGAAAGTATGGCCCATCCAAATAACACAGTACATAGTAAAATAATTTCTTGTAGGTCCTCTCTGAAAATAGGAAAAAATTAGCACTCCTTACACATGCGACTTAACCCGTTTCCTACGAAGAAAAGTTAGTAAAGAGTGAGGCCATATTTATTTCCGCAACTGTCTTATCAATCAATAGCTCTGCCAATTCAAAGGCGTCTATGACAGTGCGACTGTTTATTATGCTCCGTATTGCCTGAAGTATATTGCATTAAAAAATGACGGCTTGTACCATGGTTCGTACACTATTAACATAATTTTTTGCGTTGATGTGAATCTACGATGTGTTAAATCCTTGTAGGTTTTTGGTCTAAAATACGCGTGGCGCATTTCTTTATATTTGCAAAGATTGTGTCAAAAATTTAGATTATGCAATAGACAAATCATCATCCTGCCTCACATTATTTTTAAATTTTGACACTATTCGGTAGAAATCCCAATAGCAGAAAGTATGATTTATTAAACTTTGGTGATGACAAATCAGGAAAATAACGCCAATCCACTGCCAATTAATAAATAAAAGTCTCCAATACATAAATTAATTTTGATTTTCGTTCCGAAATTTGGAATATATATATATATATATAATAATAATAATAAATTTATTATAAGGAAGACAAAATTATATATAATGAACACATTTTCTGCTAAATAATTTTTATTCATTTATTACTGAGTCTAACAATTGAAGTTTTTCCATTATATAAATATATGTATTTATGCACGTGTAACTTCATTAACTTTTGGTTATATTTCAAAAGATTTAGCTTAAGCCGATAAAATGTTGTGATCAAATCCTGAAAAAATTGTGAATCCATTTATATATATAAATCTTTCAGAAGGAAGAGATGATAATTAAATTAAAAAAAAATTTTTGGCAGGTCGTGTTTATTTTGCTGAATGTACATGGAATTCCAAATGAATGTACGACAGCTTGTCGACATTGTATTTTGTATGTCACATGTGTGTAGGGTTTAGGCGTTGCATTGGCCACATACACAATATGTTTGTTGTTGCAACTTGTTTTCTAGTTGTTAGACATCTGAACTTCCGTTTAGTGTCAGTTAATTGTATTTCACTGCTTGGCAAACCGTTAGGTTCTGTAGAATAGTACACTTTGCTTTCTCATGCTGATCATTTTGCCTGTTTGTTTTTTTGGGTTCTGCATTGATTAAGTTTGTGCGTGTACTTGTGTTAATTGTGCAGATTCTATTTCCCTCCATACCCGTAGACATTCATTGTTTCGCGGCTCATTTTTTGTTGCATGATATTTAGAATTACTGATCTTGTTACTGTAAATTTTACCGTTTGCTTTTGATTTAATGGTGTATATTAAGATGGGATTTTTTGTGCTTTTTGAATAGGCAGGCTGCTAAAATAATACGTGGAATTAAATACTGTTTGTTGCGAAGAGCTAATATATATGCAAGAATGTATTAGTTGTTGCAAACCTAGTAACAAATTAGTTCAGTTGTGACCATAAGGATAAACCAAAGGCAGCATGAACTGAAAGTATAATCTCATGCACATTCGTTTCGTGCTTACTGGCGACTCATCAGTAGGAGCCGGTATTACGCCCTTTAACCACTATATATTTGGTAGAAGATTGTGGAATAATAGGACGGTACAATCTCCTAGACGAATGTGTAAACCTGTAATAGTGAAGCTAACATAATCTGAAGTCAACGACAATACGACTTCAATGCTACCTCACACTATATAATATATATACCGAGTCTGTAAAGGATACTAACACTATGGCTATTGTGTTAGTAACTGGTACCTTTTTTGAAATCGATGAGTACCGGATACTAACACTATGGTTTCCGAGTCGGTACATGATACCAACCTGATGGATATAAATTTATGCTAAAGTTCACCCAAATTGGGAATTACAACAATTTCCGAACACCTGTTACTCCAGTTAAACCATACACTCTGGCCTTCATTCGTCTAGGAGATTGTACCGTCCAATTATTCCACATTCTTCTACCAAATATATAGTGGTTAAAGGGCGTAATACCGGCTCCTTCTGATGAGTCGCCAGTAAGCACGAAACGAATGTGCATGAGATTATACTTTCCGTTCATGCTGCCTTTGGTTTATCCTTCTGGTCACAACTAAACTAATTTGTTACTAGGTTCGCAAAACCTAATACGTAATACGTGGAATGTCATATGAACAACATTGTTTTGATGTTTTTTTTTAATTCTGCAAACTTTATTACACTTTAAAGAACACTGCTTCGTAAATCCTCAATATTAGTTCTAAAATTAATTTTCGACGGATTGCAAAGTAGTTTCGTCTCCCAAGGTGACTTTTTTGGTAATTTGAGCATTGATTAAGACGGGTTGGCGATTGACAGAAACTGATCGAGGATCTCCCGATACGATTCTTGCGGCAATGCATATCCTCAATATGTGAACAAGAGAGACTAATGTGCACAGTTTACACCATTATACGGCTTGTTAAACCCAAATAGTAACATAGGTGACAAAAAACATAACATAAATACAAACACAGTAAAAGTCGCCACTGATACAACTGTGGCACACATACATTCAGGATTTGGAAATCTGTGAATACTCAGTGAGCAATTCAAATGGTTTTGCTAAGCCTGACCAAAATATTCGAGCAAGATCTAGCTAAAATCCTTTTTTATCTTTTATCTCTGTGTACTCCTGTTCCCATTGAATAATTGGTAATTTAGTGCTTATAATTGCATTGGATATTATTTAATTCAACGTTTCTATTTATTTATACATATATTTATAAATAGATTTTTCTGCCGAATTGGTTACTTCTTATTGGACAATTTGCATACGATAATTTAAACACTATGCGTGATATTTCTTCCTGTATAACTTCATAACTGCAAATTAATTAAAAAATAGCGATTAAAGATACCCATGAATAACAAGTAATTTTGTGAAATATATTTTTCTATCTACCTTAATCATACAATATAAACCATATTGTGTTCGAATAAGTAAATTACTTTTATATGAATTCATTTGAAGGAATAACTTTTCCCCTTTATTGCATAGAAATATTGTTAAAACGAAAAGTCTGACTTGATTAAGCTTTTATTGTTAACTTACCTTTTAACAAATATTTTCCTTATTTTAAAATATAAATTCTAGTATAATACATATTGTTTACTTTGAATGTGCACTAACAAAAAGGGGATAAACAAGACATAATTAGATCTGTGTAAACGAGATTGCTCATTTAGTAATTTACCTGAGCTTAATAGTTTATATTCTGGCTCTAGAGAGAAAGATGATTATAAGGTTAGGTCTTTTAACGAAATGAGAACACAATAGTGTTTGCCAACTGGGTCAATTTAAGATAAGTCAGTCAGTGGTGAATAACAGTACAAGGATTTTCTTTCAACACAGAATACAATTACGGTTTGTATTGATTTATGTAAATTTACTATCCTTTTCCTGAAATACTTAATAAATTGAGCGATTATGGCGGTACATTTAGTTATTCATTTAACTTTAATCTCTTTAGTTGAAGATTTAAAAAAGAAAAAAAGAAAATGGGCTGGAGAAACATTTAAGGAAAATTAAAAATTATTTACAACATTATTTGAAATAAGAGACGAGAAATATTGTTCCACTATTTTTGTGCATTCTTTACTATCATTTTATCTTTAAACATGTTTCTTCAATTCACAATAATTTTTGTATTGAAAAAAATTATACCATTTGAATATGGTCGTAAATTAAAAAATTCAAATTTTGGCCTATCTTCGCTATTAGGTCGAAGAAATCAATATTCTGCCTTGGTAACTAAAATGCCTTAAATAGTACACTTTTCTGGCTGTTTTGATTCGAAATTAATTATGACAGATGATTTTGTTACGTTGAACCGTATCAGCTTAGCGTGTTTGTACACATTTAGAGCAAAGCGTTAATACACTATTTAAGTGAAAACTGCTGAAATATAATTTTAATATGTAGAATCCATTGGTAATATAGTAGTTACATATTTATTTGACTGCAGACAAAAATATTGCTAGATTTTGCTTTTGGTATGATCAGATATAGATTTCCATGTTGATGCATATTCCGATTCATTATTAACATTAATTATTTTGACATTCCTGTATAGTTTGCGTTTTCCCAAATAAGTTATATCTCTGAAAATCTTTGAAGTATGTAATAATCACAGTTTGTGCATCAAGTTTTTAAATATTTGTCTTGAAAAAATTTTAACATAAAGCAGTATATTTATTACTATTTAATTCTGACGGAAAGTAAAATTTAAAAAAGAAAGTTAAAATCATATGCTATGAATTCAAAGAATTTTGCGCAAGAACGCGAAAAAAATCAAACAAAGAGCTATTTTACGATCAATTTAGAATCATTGATGACGATTTCTTTTCAGTGCGGCTAGCAAAATACTGTTTTACTAACTTACTGCGAAATAATTCATTTTCAATGTACATGATTTCTTTCATCTGTAGATCTAGGCCTAAAAGAAGGTTTGCATAAATGTCAATACAAGTATAATATTTAAATATAATACGAAATAAATCAATTCATTATCCATTTCCTTGTTTCGTTTAAATTTATAAATGGGATCACAAACGTACACTCACTAAAATAGTCTTCAATTTATTTTGCATAAACATTCATATTTTCGCATCTCGAGTCATATTTACTTCAATAATTTAAATAATTAAAAAAATTATAATAAAAATAATAAATTGATACTAATAACCATTATAATATTTGTAATAAATCTAATAATTATTGTGTTAATAATAACAAACAAAAATTACTAAAATAATTATATTTGTAAATGTATTTGTAATAAAATTAAATGTAATAGTCATTGTAATATTAATAGTTGCCAAAATAGTAATAAAATAAAAAATCATAGTATTAAAAAATAATAATTCAAATAATAATATAATAAAAATAACAGCTGTAGTTTTAATAATCTAAAAAATAAAAATATAAAAAATAATGTGATATTAATAATAAAATTAATTCAAATTATGCTTTCCACGTGGATACAATAATTTTTTTCAGATAATTAACCGTTATTTCTAATAATCTTCAAAGTATCTACAAAAGGAATATCACTTTTATATATATATATATATATATATATATATATATATATATATATATATATATATATATATATATATATATATATGTGTGTGTGTGTGTTTCTGTGTGCGTGTGTGTGTATCGTAATCTATTGCAATTATAGGCTATATGACTTTTGTAAACAAATAATAATAATAATAAAAATTATTATTATCATTTATAATATCAATATTTTTATTTTTATCATTATTACTAGTATTATTATTATAGCACAAAATACTATTATTATTACTATTGTAATTACTGTTTAGTTTAAGTTTACTATTACTATTATTATTTTTATTATTTCAATTATTATTTATATTATCATAATTCTTTTGGAATGCGAATCTTAATAAAACTCACAATACCTTTTCCATACGAAAATATAAGTTTTATCAGGTACAGTAACTGTTTTTTTCTCAATTCTACTCAAGCAACAACAAATGAACAACTCTTTATATATGTATTGAACGACCAAACAAAGTAGAAATATGTGAAAATGAGGAGAGTGTGTGAAATTTACGGAACCGTCAATCGGTATATCGCAACTCCCCCAGTTCAAGCTCAGTGTTCGACCATTCTTCTTCTGCTTGCATAAATCCCGCTGCGTTTTGTTTATCGATAAAGCTTTGTATTTAGTTATCTACCTTATGTTATGAACTATAGTAATTATTATAAATACTACGTCTGGTGAATATACGTAGGAGGTTTCAAAAATTTCTTGCACAGCCACAATTGGGAATTCTCTATTTGAAGAAAAACAGGCTTTTAAATTGAAATATTCTCTTTTTTGAGTAAATAAACGTCTGGTCGAATGGCCTATATAACGTGCTCGATAACTTCAGTCTGTATATTGGTCAATAATATTTGATATCGACATTAACGGCCATTTCCCTTTCATAACTGGTAAAGGCAATTGTGTTACCTTAAATAACACTCTTAGTTTTTCGGTATTACATGTTCATGTTAATCTGCGCCAACTTTTTTGCGTGCTGTGCGGGAAATTGGGTGTTCAGCTAAACTTCTTTCTATTCTGTGCACAAGTACGTCAGTTTCTTGTAGTTAAACCTTTGAATAATTGTCTCAACAAAATATCTAGGATTTCCGTTGGACATAAAGTCATATATTGCTTTAGTATATTCTTTGCCTTTTGAATTGTGACTAAGAAAATTGTCGTTTCTTGAAAAACAGCCGCGAACATCAGATAATTTTTATTGAAAAGTCACGAAACTGCTGAAGCGCAAATGCAGTGCAGATCATGTTGGTTTATGGCTAATTGTTCTGATTAATTTACCATTTGTATCTGTTTTTTAGTAAATCTCAGAATGGCAGACAACCATCTTTTTATGCTCTGACGTTAAAGTGATATTATTATGCGCTTTGTTCGTGATTGTGACCGATTTTCAAGAAAAAATAAAATATTGTAAAAGTACTGTACTTCTGTAATTATTTAATGATGTGTTCTCAAGGTAGCTTAGATAAATCTCAGCCAACACTGGAGATAGGATGCTCCATATTGCCAAAGCACCAGTCTAAATTGAATAAATTCATCTAAATGAATTTGTACATCTTTCGTGCATAATATAATAAGCTTGCGTAGAGTGTCAAATGGCACCGGAGATTGTAATATCTTGTTCTTCCGCTTGCACTCTAATGTAAATGGCTTCGACAATTTAAATATTTTTATACACGGACCTACCATCTAAAGACACCATACATTTGTTTGTAACGTGTACATATTATTATCTATTAACAATCCCATAAGAATCAATAAAGGAATAATTACCTAATAGTTCGCCCAGTTGCTCTAGTACACGGACTATTTCACCAATGCTCTGAACGGAGAATTGACCATTGATATTATTTTTTTCGAAGAACAAATATTTTGTGTAATTAAACGAACATTGGTTGCGCGGGTGTTCATAACAATTATTATAATCAAGGTTGCGTTCTTGATATAAACACCTGACCCATTAATTACTTAATGCTCAACCTAAAGGATAAATAGACTAACCAAGTTACATTAGTTAGTATATAACTGAAAATTGTGTGTAGTTTAGTGAGCGGCGGGATGGCTCAGTGGTTAGAGCACCAGGTTCCGAAGCAGACGTGCCAAGGTTCGAGTCCTGTCTGCGGCAAATTCTGGACAGTGCATGATGAGTTCCCAATAAGAACGAAACCGGTCTACTGGATGTATTGCCTTTTCTGCACTATACAATTCTTAGTACAATTCTTACTGACATATATAAGTAATTAATGGGCCAGGTGTTTATATCAAGATCGCAACCTTGAGTATAATAAATATTTTGTGTGTTTTTGGTAATCCTTACATTGTTGTTTTAGAAGATGCAAATGGTTTGAACTTTTCTGCAATAGACCAAACAGTTATACGGCCAACTTTCAAGGTCTTAATTTCATATCATACTTGCAGCTTCACTTAAACTATTTCATCTAATTTATTCACTAGACGCGTGAATTTTGTGTAATTATTCAGCAAATTTTACATTACCTGTTTTTGGTCAGATATCTACATGTTCATGTCTTTATCGGCGCTTAATATATTGAAGTCTGTATTTCTGTTGATATATTTAAGCGCGTATAAATATTGGTTTTTCATGTATGTTGTTTAACGATTTCCGATGTAAAGCCTGATCAACTGAAGTAGATTTGAGCCAATTTTCACAAATAATGCTTTAAGTCTCTAGGTCGAATATTTGCTCCAATAAAAATTCAAATCTGCCTCAAAATCAATATTGCATTTATCTGAAGAATGAATTCCATAAATTCTGTCCGTCGAAAGTTAGCTGAGCGATTAATATTTGTATTTTTTAAGCAAATTTTTATCAATATGGGTCGGTATTATATCAAACAAATCTCCATTTTTATATCATTTTCTATTTGCATAATTTTCGTGTTTCTTTTATTTGCTCGATTCTGAAACACGCCAACCTTGTAAGATTTCTTCGATTGACCCATAATTTCGACTAGCGTAAATTGCGCACCAAATCTCGTGGCAAACTTATTTGCTTAATTAACAAATAATAGTGCTCTTTTCACAATAACTTTCTTTGTGTTCTGCAATTTAACGTCACTATTTCGTCTAGTATTTTAAATGATTCTTTTGAAATGCGATCCTTTCCATGTACAGAAAGAAAGGGACATTTTATCAGATACAATATCCTTTACTTTTGCATATACTTGTCTTTGTTATAATGGACAAATTTGACTACCTAAGAAAGATGGAAAATTTTATGTATGAAAATAGAAAATTTACGCTTCTAGTGAAGCGCAGAGTAATAAATTAAATTAAACTCTTAACAGATGCCGATTTAATTAATGAGGCCATCGCACAGAAGCTCAAACCAGTAAAATCATATGCACCAACATTGTACGAATTAACAAAATCACAGAAAACGTTTTTCCAATTGGATCAATATTTTCAGTGGTCAAATCTCCGTTTCATGAATTAGCTAAACGGTTAGTTCGTATACTGGAGCCTTTGTGAAACCTACTAGGTAATTATCCGATTGTCGATTTTTTGAGGTTTTTAACATAATTCAAGATATAATTGTTAAAATCAATAATATGGTGTCTTTTGGTGATACGTCTTTTTACAATGGTTCCCATTAACGTAACAATTAACATTACATTCCAAGCGTTAGAATGAACCATATTTTCATCTCCGGAGTCAAGTCAAACTCTACGCAAGCTTATCGTATTTCACTCGAAAGATTCACAAATTTGTTTTAATGAATTTATCTATAAGCTGTCTGATAGTATGGCTATTGGGAGCACTCTATCTCCAATGTTGGCTGAGAGTTTCCTAAGCCATCACGTGAAGATATCATTAAAGAATGAGGGAAGTAAATGGATTTTAAAAGATCGGTACGTTGATGACATTTTCCTTGTCCTTAAATACAGGTCGCAGTCACAAGCATTGCTTAAAATTTTCAATAAAGCGCATAAGAATATTAGTTTCACGTTGGAGCAAGAAAAATCGGATTGTCTGCTTTTCTTAGAAGTACTACTAACGAAGGATACGAATGTTAAATCAAATAGAATAATTTATCAGAAACAAACATGGTCTGCCCTGTGTTTGCATTAATGCAGTTTCGTGCCTTTTTAATATGAGTTATTTAATTATTAATATTGGAATTCACAAGAAACAAACGTTTTTTGGGAACGGAGCATAAAGCATTTTAGCTGAACATCGCATTAAACGTGGATTTAGTTTCCCTTACAGCTTAATAGAAAAATTAAAACGGTGTGAACACGACCTATTATTGCAGCTAAACTACGAGTCTAATTTAAAGTAACACACTTGCCTTTACCAGCAATCAACGAGGAACAGCCGACAATGTCGACATCCAATGTTATTTACCAATATAAATGTGCAAGTTGTCGATCATCTTACGTAGGCCGATCGACCAGAAGTTCAATGACTCAAATGAGAGAACATTACAACGTAAACGCCTGATTTAAATGGTATGGTGAATACACATTTGTAATTGCGCAGCGCATGGTTAAAACCTGACATGTTTGTTTTCCAGACGCTGCATTTAAATTATTTAATAAATGTTATAACACAAGAGAGTTAGCCACTTAGAAAGCATTATGAATAAAAAAAATTCCGAGGGATTTATGAAAGCAGAAGGAGCATGTTTTGGCACTGAGATTGAGCTGAAGGTGACGCACTCAATCGATTGGTTGTTCCTTTTCTTTATACGCTCTAAACGTTAAAGTTTTTCTTTTCATTTTGGCCTTTCAAAAAAGTTATATATATATATTGTATATGTATACTGTACATATATATATATATATATATATATATATATATATATATATACAAGTTGCATTATGTAATGCACACCTAATGACAAATTTATTCAAATAGGACTTGAAAGATTTTCGAAAGTCAGTATGAACGAAAGATATAATCTTATTCAACACTTCCTTTGGTACCTAAAGTCGACTCATCTGTAGGAGCCATTACTACGCCATATACCTAATATATATAAGATCAATACATTTGCATTGAAGTAGGTTTAATATACTAAGAATGAATTAATAAAATGCAATTAATACCTTCTGTTAATCTAATAATACTAACTTTTATTTATGGTTAGTTTTTCCTCAAAATAGAGCCTATATGGCATCGGTTGAGGCATAAAGCTATAAAATGACCTCCCCAAACTGTTATAGACCAGAAAATATGCTACCTGCAGAAATGGTATTTAAATGAACATTAATATTACTAAAAATAGCGCAGGTGGTGATAGAAATTATTTAAATTACGTTTTCTGGCTTGAGATAAATGTCAATCTCATTTTACATACAAACGCCATTATATAATAAGCATCGGGTAATGCTAAAAAGATAATTCAACCCGTAGAACGGCTGCATCACTTAAAGTGCCATCAAAAACTCGCCGCAGACGGGACTCGAACCTAGGCATGACTGTTTCGGATTCTGTGGCTATATCCACAGAGCCACTTAAAGGAATTGCTTAACAAACACATAAGTTTGTATTTAACTGCAAAGTGTGTGTAGCGCACGCCTGAGTGGCTCAGTAGATTAAGTTAGAGATTCCAAATTTTGGGCAGTAATTGAAGAGTTCCAAAATACGACAAAATCGGTCTGCTGGATGAATTGCCTTTTCTACACTATACGATGCTTAGTTCTTACTTACAATTGCACATATAATTTTATTAGTGTTTATATCACACTCGTGACCTCGATTTAAAACATAGTTAAATAATATTTTTTTAAATTTTTCTGTTGGTTTGGACTCGCCACATAATACAATCACATTTTCAGAAATTTGTTCGATACACAAAAAAACAATTTGTGTGTTAAATATACTTAAATTTATTTACTAATCTATAAAATATTGAAGTCCTTGCGTTTATGAATTGAAGACATTATATCATAATATATATTTTGATTTTAAGCGAAAACTAGAAGTAAGATATAGCTTTGCTAACCTGGATGCAATTTTTATTTATACCAAAATAGCTGTCTGTTAAGCACTGGAATGTTAAAAAAGTTCCAATTTATCGCTAATTTACTTTAAAAGTTAAGTAAGAGAAGATTTTGCACATCATAAAAAAGATGCCACATTTATATCTTTAATATATTATACATTTACTAACAAATTTATAAGGAAACTATAAGTGCCAGAACGGGATAATCCCTACTGTTCAGATAGAAAATATATTTATACACTACTTGGAATAAAATCATTAGGAAATAATGTTTTGTATAGTTTATGTATGACCAAGAAGTTATCGAGAATCTTGGCGCAAATATATGTCTCAAATTTTAATCAATCCGATTTTTGATTTCGGATTTGCTGAAGAAAATTATATTTCTGGATCTCCAATTAATTCGAAATTTTATATATAAACAATACAATTAAACAATAATTGATTGCGCGGTTGGTGGTAACAATTCTTTAAATCAAGTTTGCGAGCTTGAAGTAAACAACAATCCAATTGTATTTAACCAGTCGTCGAACAACATAACAAAACTATTGGCGGTATTTTTGTTATGTTGTTCTACGATTGGTTAAATACAAAGGTATTATTTGAAATTTGATTGCGAAATGCCAGCTTCATATTTTCCAATGCCG